>OY757907.1:129300031-129487531 GCA_963585895.1 Sepioteuthis lessoniana
TAGATTAATTTTACTCTGATAGAAAATGCATAAATCCACTAAGTTTCACATCAACAAGCATGCCGCAAAAGTTGAATAAAAAAAAAAGTACACCTCGTTGGCAAGGCTTAGAATATACTGCCTGAATCCCTTATAAAAGGTTAAGAACGCTCCCCCCACACACACAAAAAATGGGTGTCCTGGGTATCATACTAAACTATATCTGGTGGTGAGACTCCAGTTCTGGATCTATGGAAAGTGTAAAGTTCCCTTTCTCTGCCATTACTGCCAGGGCGACTCTGCTCCAGAGTGATAGTACCTATTATGATTCTATCTATGGTTCAAATAGATCTGTTTGAAAATGTTTTGTATTTGATAGGAATACTAGATATCATATAACCGTGTTCCGAAAAAAAAATATCTCTTACAGAACTACACAAAATATAGATGTACAATGTACATGATTCCCTAACCTCTAGGCATAAAATAACCCAAACATGTTGACATGCCGTTAAAATCAATCGATATATGAAAAGAGAGTGGCTGAGTAAGTAGTTAAGCCAACCTCTCTCCTACGATAATTTTACCTGCTCAGGTAGGATGAGCAAGAAGTTGATAGCTACCATACATAAGCAAACATGATAAGGGCAATCAAATAATAACAATCTTTTTTAGGAATATTAACTGTACCAACATTTCTGTAGGTTGAAAATAAAAACAATTCTATCTCTTAATTTCTTTACCAAATAGCACGGTTTGTTCATAATTCAACCAAAATTAGAACACAATAAATCCAGTGCCAACAAATAACCCCCTCTCCCATCCCAACCACACCAACTAGCCCTACCTGGACACAATGGAAGGTGAAGTGGTCATATAAAATAACCCCACTAAGACAATGATGGCTGTTTCTCCCACCTTGCCTCTTCTATCAAGAGGCAGCTGTCAGCCATTCTTAGTGCCAAAAAATAAATTTAATTAAGGATTATTTCTGTACGTTATCGATTTCTTTCAAAAGCCCCAAATCAATCTGAATGTCGAAAGCATCCAAAATCAAAATTTGGAGTGCTCTGCTTGACAAAATATTCTTTCTCTCTGCACATTTACATACATATATGTAACAGATAAGTATGTTTCCTTTTTCTATTGTGAGATTGATTTCAACTAAAATACATAAGATATACAGTGTCCAACTTCCATGAATAATTTTGAAAAGATGGGATTACTTTAAGGAAAAGTTCCAACCATATGAATATATAAAAAAACGTCTAAAATCATAAATTCATCAAAATGAACACAAAAAGAAAAAATATTTTAAAAAAAGAAAGAAAATAACTTGGATGTATAGTTTTATTTCAATGATTTTATAATAGTGGTTTACGTTATTAAAAAGCAAGATCAGTTTTCTGAAATTTAAGAAACTAAAATTATG
The DNA here is from genome assembly GCA_963585895.1 of Sepioteuthis lessoniana. NCBI lineage: Eukaryota > Metazoa > Mollusca > Cephalopoda > Myopsida > Loliginidae > Sepioteuthis > Sepioteuthis lessoniana. Next base: position 129,301,443 of record OY757907.1, read on the forward strand.
TACTAAGTTTGTCTGCAAATCTTTACAAGTGGGTTCGAGTCTCATTGGGTTTCCATTCATACGACTTAGTGCTACATCTAAATAAAAAGCTTAGTAAATTACAATTTAACCAAATGCAACTGGAAGATCGAATTGACATGGAGATACATTCATTTTGCATGTCAGATTATTTACTATAATAATATGCTATATTTGTAAATTTATTATTAGTCAACTTAAAACAGATAACTATCAAATGTTAATAATAGAGTAGACCATTTCTTTATTCACAGTATTCCCCATTTAAAAAATATACACCTTACAATTTTTTTTAATAAAAAGTTAATTTTCTTCTAAACTAAATATGCCAGGACTTTATTATATCAAGTATACCATTTCTTATTATCTATTGCTCTAGTATTGAAAGTCTAACTAAAAATTTGAATTCATAGTAATTCAAAAATTTAAAAAAAAACTCTGCAAAAAAAAAAAAAGTTATTTCAAATCAATATTTGCTATGAACGCTTTTTTACTTTATCTGTAGTTTTGATGAAACTGATCTCGGTAAGTTTGCAGAAATAGTCGTTGGATTGATTGATTGATTTTAATGGTATATCAACCCGTCTAGAGTTATCTTATGCCTAATAGTAAGAGAATCACGTTCATTGTGTGTAGTTGTTTCTTAAGAGTTTGTTTTTTGTTTGTTTGTTTCTTTGCACATAGTGTTATCAAATAGGAATCATTTTTAAACAGATCTATTTGACCCGTAAATAAAACCCTAACATGTACTACCACTCTGGGCGAGAGTGGCTCTGGGAGTAATGGCAATGAACCGATACTCCACATTCCCAAGATCACCAGAACTAGAGCCTCACCTTGGGACAGAAACAGTCATTGGAATGTTTTTCCTCTTCCACTACAAGCAGTCTTTCAATTCTGTCTTGTATGGTCATACCTTTTCTACAAAGTTAGGTTCTTTAGGTTTGATTAGACAACCAGTGTAGGAGAAAAAAACCCCTTTGAATTCAAACCAGCATAATTCAGCTTAAAAATTGACATTGTATCACATCCACTCCGTGGTGGTTAAGGTTAGGTAAATACATACTTTTTCTACTTTCCATTTAAGTACATTCCACTAGATCATGGATTTAATCTGGTAACATGCAACGACAATCAGACACTTTTTACCTTTTTTTCGTTTTTAGAATCTCTCTCGTATTCTGAGCAGAATTTTTAGGATCATTACCATGCTTTTCTTCCCAAGCATTTGAGTAAAGGAAATAGGTTTTCTTTCAATATTATGACACAATCTTCAGCATTCATCATCCCATTGATAAAAAGCAGCTCAAGAATGTCATTAAGAGTTCATACGATTTCAGACTATAAAGATTCTACACCGTGTTTAATCTTTTTAAAAACGTTTCCTCGTACACCTTAATTCATTGGATGCCATCAGACCCAAAAAAGATTGATTTTTGTTTCATCTAACTACGTAATGTCATCTTAAAACTTAGAAGTTTTATCTTTATTCTACTGTACAAACTTTAGAAAGAGTTTATTTTTGTCTCAAATTCAAAAGTGGTTTTCTCTGCCGGCTTCCGCCATATAAGCTTATCTTGTACAGGGAACATTTGATTTTTATAATCTAAACTTTCATGGCATATACTTTTTTTTAACTACCTGAACAACATCCACAACTGATTTCCTTGTGTCTGTATCCACTAATCTCTTGATATAACAAATAAATTTTTGGGATCAACTTGCATAGCCAACTTAGTCATTCTAAACCGAAGACTTTTTCAGTTATCTTCCAATTTTGGAATCTGTATTTTCACTTATAGTCAATTGGACATCAGATGTTATAATTTACTAAAATAAATTTACCAAATAAAAATTAATGTGACCAAATAAAACTATCATTTTTTGTGGCATTGACAATTTTATATCATCAAATAATAAGGTAATATACATTTAATATGAATTAAAAAAATTAACTTTGGTTGATCCATTTTTTTATCTAAAAAAGAAAATATTAAGAACAAATTTTAAGAATGAAAAAATAAATATAAAGTGTAGGGAGTGAGTAGTAAAAAGCAATTTTAAATTAATATTAAAAACATCAGTAGCAAAAAATAAAATTTAAAAAACCAAAAACTTGTATTATAGCCAAAATGCTACATTATCATATTGCAAACGTTTTACATGCACACAGAAAATTTTATGGATAAAACAAAAAATAGTTAAAACATTTGAGACTCAAAACCCGCCGTAATAACTTTTCTTTTATAACAGTTTAACCTTTCAACTGGACAAGATTATAAAATTTCAACTTTCTGCCTGATTTTGACGCATACGTATATATTCAAATAAATCCACACTTTTGCGATGTATAAAATACATTTTGTATCCAGTAAATATATTTCCCTATAGAATTGTGTCCTACAAGATGGAGGTCAGTGGAAAAATAAGAAAAAAGAAAATGTTAGCTAAGCTGGCTTGGTTGATTCTATGATGTTTGCGATACACTTGCTGGGATTAGTGAGGAAGATTTTACATATCTCAAAAGAAAACAAAAAACACAGAACTTGTTATTAAGGTGTATCAAAAGTATTTTCATTTTTCTTATAAACCTTTATCCTAAAACTTATTTCATGTATACATCTTAAGACTATATAGTACTACACAATATAATTATTAGTAGTATCATCATCATCACCATTATCATCGTACCTTTTGTTTCAGGTTTTATAAAGGTAGAATCAAGTATTATGATTTAGATATTTTTAGCTAATCCTCAAAACCACTGAATCTGCTCGCAGAATTTAAGAAATGAAATAATATCTAACCATACTACCCAAATTTGATTTCCATGTTTTGAGGGCGGGGATTTGTCGTTTGAAATAACACCCAGAAATGGACAATCATCAGATGTTAAATATCAATAGACTGGAACCTAACCACCAGCACTCAAAAGTCATCAATTCTAAAAATACTTTTGATATACTTCAATAATATTGCCTGATATAATAAAATTATTGTAATCTATTAACCTTAAATTCTAAAATTAATCTTATCTCTAACACAACTTCCAAAAAAAAAAAATGCCGTGTATTCATAATGATGATTTTTTTTCGTAATGATGATCTATCACAAGATATTATTATTTAATTTTAAATGAAAAACTGTTATATTAGATATGTACAAAAGTTTCCAGCTTTTTAACTTTCTCACCTATGCACAAAAAGAAAACAATTTTCTATCTGGTATTCAGTCTAGTTGAAATAATTTGAAGAGGAAACAGATTTGAGAATTGTAGAAACTGAAATATATATATATATATATATATATATATATATATATATATATATATATATATATATATCTTTAAGAAAAAACAACGAAACCAATCACAAAGGATTTATATATATATATATATATATATTAGTTGTTGGCGACTGTAGTCGACGGTGACCAGAAGGCCCCCTTTTCAATAACCAGTACACAGAGGTGCAGGGGAAGACGTTACTCCTTACCCTAGATTGCTCTACTTTACCCTTGATACGTACCTTAGAATGCTGAGTGTTAAGCAAGGGGGTATCGAGTACCATTTTTAAAGTCTTTGGTATGACGCGACCTGGGATTGAACCCAGGTCTCCCGGTTCATTGGCGGACACTCTACCCACTAGGCCAATGAGCCGGTTATATAAATATAATTTTCATCTCACCTTCATATGTCGGCTTCATTACTAAATTTTTAAGGCATTTGAAAAAATACAATATTCAAATAAAACAGGTGTATTTTATCTCAAGGCTGAATTTTTTTCCAATGCATGAAAATTTTAGGAGGGGAGATAATTTATTTTAGGTTTTATCTTGCTCTACTAGCCAGTATTCGAGCACTTTCTTCATTTTAGAAAAACGCTTTTAATATATATTGAAAAGATAGATTTCTAGTGAATCTGACAATATAATAGAAATATGTGCTCTAATATGTGGAAGAAAAGGACATTTTGATCGTCATTTGTTTTAATTGATTGTTTGTTTTCGTAAATTCTTTTCTCTAGATTGCATTGGGTTTCGCCGATGTAATATTTGTTGCATGGGATGGAGAATATGCCTGCATGAGAGCCGGTTTCGTTGTTGGTCCGTTTTGTGATGTTTGTAATGTGGTTTGTATGATTGGTATTCCTAACTTGGTTAGTTTGTCGTAAAGTGTTATGTTATTTATACAGGTTCATTGGCCCAGTGGGTAGAGTGTTCGCCAATGGTCCGGGAGACCGGGGTTCAATCCCAGGTCGAGTCATACCAAAGACTTTAATAAAAATGGTACTTGATACCTCCTTGCTTAACACTCAGCATTATAAGGTACGTATCAAGGGTAAAGTGAAGAAATCCAGGGAAAGGAGTAGCGCCCTCCCCTACACCTCGGTGTAGTAGCTATTGAAAAGGAAGCCTTTGAATCGCCCTCGACAGTTATGTTATGTGTGTTAGTGGATAGAGATATCGGCCTATGGGTGATGGGGATAGTGGGGTTGGTTTTCTTTGGTTTATTTGATGAGTATATCTTAAGAGCTTTTTTTTTTTAGCATTCAATATGAAAAATTTGGGGTATTTTAGGCTTTTGAGGGAGTGTTCGATGTATTCAAATTCTTCATTAAGGTATTGTGGGCTACATATTCTGAGTGCTCTTAGGTAAAAGCCTATTATAAGGAAACATCGGCGGAAACGTTGTGTATGTGAAAATAAAGATAAGGACACTAATCCAAATACTCTAAATAATATAAACTTGTTCAAGTTTCAACACTCCATCTATTATGTTGTGGCATTGAAAATTTGACCTAAGGATTAGCATTTGCTGAAAAACTAAAGTCATTAGATGTATATTATAAAGGCATTGCTAATAACTTTACAATAGAAATGCACTGATAATCAAAAGAAAAGGATTTTTCGCAGTCAAAAATTAGTGATATTACTAACAGATTAGGGCTTATTGTATGTATCATCATCATGTCGTGTCACCAGCACGGATATCCCTGACCCTCTCTCGCCACTTCTCCCTATCGTTCATCGCCTCCGGCAGCTCTTTAAGGCTACATCCCGTATCCTCACATAGCTGCTGTATGTATGTTTGAGCTGGTCGACCTGCTTTTGCTCGGCCATATGTGGGAGTCCATAGGAGTACATCACTTATGAGCTCGTCCTTGCTTCTCCAGCAGTGTCCTGCATGTCTGGTTCGTCTGACTTGGATAGTTTTCGTGATGGGAGGTAGGTGGCCGTATAGTTCATGCCTTGTGGGGTGTTGCCGCCAGGACATGTGAATGAAATGCTAATGATTTTAATAAAGAAATGTACAACACATTATATCACTAAAGAAATATACTTAAAAGTATCTTACTATAAAAATGTATTGCAAATAAAGAAAAATGTATTTGAAATCTAAAAAGTTTTGTTCTATCTTTGTCTTCAATATTAAAAATTTTGTGTGAGTAATACTTCTATTTAATAAATTGGAGAATTTGAAATCTCTTTACAAAGAAAACAGGTATTGAAACTGTCTAAAATTAATTAAACTCAAAATGACCAACTACCATCAACTGAATTAGCCTAAGTCAAATAAAAAAAAAATGAGCCTTGCTATTGACTAGAAGATTCCTCCAGTGGCTTATTGAATTTGATTGCTTTTTCTGGGCAAAAACTATAACTGTCTTCTCTAAGAAATCAACTCAAACAACAAAGATTCTATATTGTATTATAATCATTATACTCTGACAACAATGGCTGATAAAGGCAACTTTTTAAAAGTTCTTTACAAATAATATCTGACAATATTTTGATTTCCCTTACAGAATAAAATTGTCTGTATATCTTAGACAAGAGAATATATTACAGTGTAGAGATTTTTGCTGAATAATGATAAATGGTGGGAAATATTTTTGGTTGTCTTTTTAACCAATATAGTTGTGTCTTTCCCATGAACAACAGTTGATAGTATTTGAGCTCAAGTAAAAAGCCAGGATTTTCAAAATAAGCAATACATTCATCTTCAGCTGCCAAGGCCATGAAGATGACAAACCACACTGGAGTGTGAGATGCCAAATTCGCCTGATACTCTCCAAACGCTATTCACTGGATTTGCCTCCAAGGCTTGGAGCACAACTTCAAAATTAATCATTTTAGGCCTACTTGACCTTGCCTGATCATTGAGATTCTTGCAATCCAAGAAAAATTTCTTCAACCATCTGGTATTTGTGCTGTAATCAACTCAACCTTCAACTTTCACATAATAAATATTTTTGCCTGGTTCTGCTGCGTCATGGCCCAGTTGGAACTTGTAAAGCATAAGTTCCCCAATTAGACTATGTTGCCCATTTATGCATGTTTCAGATCAGAGTGAAGCAATGCACAATATGGCAGCACACCAACTACTACATTACTACCAACCACAACAGGTACCCTCTACGATTTAAATAACTTCAGTCACATGATATATACATCAAAAACTAGGATGTGGCAAAATATTGCAAGACTTTTTACTCACCCTAGAACTATTAAGCTTTTTTGTTTTTGTTTTTTTAATTTATTACTTTTATTTTATCTTTTTAATTTATTATTGTTATTTTGTTTTGTTGATTTATCACTTAATCTTTTCAAGCTTTCATGTTTCTTGATTGCAAAAATTGGTAAATCTTAAGTAATGCTTGTTTTTTAGTTTCAGATTATTTCTTTGCACATATTTGGTGTTGCTTACAAAAATATAATTGACAATGAATATATGTGTTAAGAGGATAAAATAAAACATAGACAAAAAATATACATCTGTCTCATAATAGTCATTGCATTTAATGTGTAAAATTTATATGCAAATGTAGCAACTATTATTGGACAGTAAAGTAACAAACAAAAACAATTATAAAATGTATGCTAACATTCATCTCATATTGAAAAATATTTTTCTAACTTACCAGTTCATTTTCTTGACATTTTACACAAGGAATTATTCAGATTTCTTACTGGTTTATTTATTTTACATATTTTACATATTTTCTGACTGGATTTTTTAAAACAACACAAAAATGAATGAAATTTATTCAGATCAATACAATTTTTTTTAATTCTTCATGAGAAAAGCAGATAACAAATTTTCTTTATTCCATGTATTTTTCAAACTACTGCTTTCATCTTTCTTGTTTTTAACAATATACAAGCCATATTTAGCCTTCCTTAAATGTATCTAGCATTCTGTGTTTTATTATTGCAGTTATAGATTAACTTCAAACAGAGTCACAAGACTGAGTGTTAAGATATTAATGTTAAAGTGTTAATATGGAAACTAATTTTAATAGTCATCACTTCTGTATGAAGGATCACAATATGGGATTTACCAAAAAGTACTGAGACTGAAAATTTAAGTATTTCTAATTTAAAAATGTAAAAGATTGCTGAGCAATTTATTCAAGAAAGTGATGGTATGACACCTTGGCCTCATGGGTCTGTCCCCCAGGTCTTTATCAGTTTGCAGGGGGAAAGGAGGAATGCCAACGAGGTCAAGAATTTTTGCACATACCATGCATGAGTCTCGATTTGTGCACAGCCCCCACCTTAAAATGGCCTTGTGCCATATTCTGACAGAGTGAGATGTCAGATAAATTGCAAATTGCAATTAGTGCCAAGCTGAAATTAAATTATAAAGTCAGTCTTGATACTTTTAAGAAAATGTTTTGGCAAAACACAAGATTGCATGAAAGCGGCATCCTCCATACTCACCAGACTTAACTTGGTAAAACACAAGATTATGCAAGTGCAGCACCCTCCATACTCACCAGACCTAATTCTATATGTGTTTTATTGTTTCCTAAAGTGAAAATTCATCTCAAGGGTAAAAGATTTGAGGATGTAGAGGACATTAAAAGAAATATAAAGGCAAAGCTCAACAGCACATCAAAAAAGAAGTTTCTGAGGTGCTTTGACTAATGGAAAACTCACTGGAACAAGAGTGTTGAATGTTTAGGGGACTATTTTAAAGAAAATTAAAGCTTAATTCATTGGTCATTTTTGTTTTGTGAAAAACATCTTCAGTCTTGATATTTTTTTAACACACCCCGTGATAACATTTGAAAAGTTTTGACCATGTCATTACAAACATGTTGATGCCAGCCACAATGAAAGTCAATAAAAAAGCTGATTGAAGGATCTCATCTATTCTCACATTAATACTACAGACCATGGAAATTTACTAAGCTTTTTGCTTAGATGTGGCACAAGGCCATATGAAAGGGGCACCCAATGAGACTCGAACTCACTCGTGTAGGTTTGCTAGCCGAGCTTGCTAACCATTACACCACCAGAGGCGCCTTAATACTACAGACCATGACCTGAACATCCAATCCTGTAATTCTCTGAAACTGTGATGTTTTAATCAGGGAGATAATAAATACTTTTTCTTTTATTAGTTTATAGCATCAGTTATTCTTATTAAATATAAATCCTTTTCCCTCATACAAAGGATCCTAACAAGTGCTACTACTTCTGGTCAGAGTGGACCTAGAAGTAATAGCAATGAAAAGGTACCTTGCACTCTCCAGAACTGGTGCCTCACTATCCAATGCAGTTTAGTATCATACCAAACACCCCCCTCTTTTGTTGTTGGGGGGGGTATATAGATAGTATATTATAAGCCATGCTAGCAGGGTAGTAGAATTTTCATTAATGTTAAGGAAAGCAGATATTCACATTTGATGGATTATCCAGTGTTGATCAGAGTAAAGTAGATTCTGTTGGGTATTTTTAATGATTTATCTAACCTATGTTTAATAAAACGGTTTCATAAAACAAGAATAGAATATAGAATTATTTTATAAGTAAGACAGTTGTTCTTGTGAATCTCTTACGATGAAAAACCTTAATCCCTCTTGATCAAAGTTTTTACTTCTAAGATGAAATATCTTCCTTATAAAATAAAATACAATTGCCAATGTATTATTCAGCTTTCTCTACATGTATCTTGCATATGGTTGGCTACAGAAATTATTTTGAAAATACTACTACCCAGCTAGCATGGCTTATAATATACTATCTATATACCCCCCCCACAACAAAAGAGGGGGGTGTTTGGTATGATACTAAACTGCATTGGATAGAGAGGCACCAGTTCTGGAGAGTGCAAGGTACCTTTTCATTGCTATTACTTCTAGGTCCACTCTGACCAGAAGTAGTAGCACCTGTTAGGATCCTTTGTATGAGGGAAAAGGATTTATATTTAATAAGAATAATTGATGCTATAAACTAATTTATTTGTATTAAAAATAGTTACTTGAACATGTAATCGTTTATGAAAGATTATTATCATTAGTTACATGAAACTATTTTAACTATTGATATTAGATAGGAATACTTGAAACTATAAAATTATTAATATTAGATAGGTTGGTTGGTTGGTTTTAAAGTGTATCATTTTGATAAAAATTTCAATGAATTCATTTCAGATTGGCCTAGCGGTTAGAGTGTTCGCCAATGGCCCGGGAGACCTGGGTTCAATCCCAGGTCGAGTCATACCAAAGACTCAAAAAATGGTACTTCATGCCTTTTTGCTTAACACTCAGCATTATAAGGTACGGATCAAGGGTAAAGTGGAGCAATCCAGGGAAAGGAGTCGCGCCCTCCTCTACACCTTGGTGTAGTAAGCTATCGAAAAGGGAGCCTTCGGGTCACCCTCGACTATGGTCGCCAACTTTACTTTTTTTATAAGGGTGGTTAGTTGTTTGGGTTTTATGACATATCAACCTTTATAGGTTATTTAATTAATGCCAAATCCTTTTTTATGTAAATAATCAGTTCTACTACAAATAATTCAGTTTAGCATAAGCACGCAGGTTAAATGTAAGTACCGTTTTATTGTGAAAAACATTTCTATTTCAAGTTGTTCAGTTTAGTCAAGCAGTTCTAATTCAGCTAATTCAGTTTAGTATAAGTACAGATTTTGTTTACACACAGTTAAATATCAAAACAGTTCTATATTAAACAAATCAGTTAAGTGTAAATACAGTTTCATTGTCAAAAAACAGTTCCATTTCAAATAATTCAGTTTAGCATAAATGTAAGTACAGTTTAATTGTCAATAACATTTCTATTTCAAGCTATTCAGTTTAGTCAAACAATTCAGTTTAGCCTAAGTATGCCGTTAGTTCTATTTAACCCATAGATAGGGCCCTATCAGGTGCTATCACGCCGGGCCAGAGTGAACCTGGAAGCAATGGCAATGAAGGGGTGCTCCACATTCCCAAAAGCCCCAGCATCACTGGAACCACACCATCAGATTGTTTAGTGTCATATCCAGGACACTCATTGGTGCAGTCGGTGTATTCTACAGCCCCAGCTGACTGGCCAAAGTTTACTATAAGTATAGTTTTTTGTTTACACACAGTTAAATGTCAAAACAGTTCTATTTCAAACAATTCAGTTGAGCATAAGTACATAGATTCAAAGTCAAAACCAGTCCTATTACAAACAATCCAGTTTAGCATACAAAAACAGTCTATTTCAAACAATACAGTTTAGCATAAGTACACAGTTTAGTTCTAATTGACCCATAGATAGGACTCTATCAGATGCTACCACTCCAGGACAGAGTGAGCCTGGGATAGATGGTAATGAATGGGTACTCAGCATTCCCTAAAGCACTAGCATTACAGGAACCTCACCATCAGATTGTTTAATGTCATATCCAGGACACTCGTTGGGGGGGGGTCTTACCTTCCTTTAGAGAAACAGTCAGTATATTCTACAGCCCCAGCCAACTGGGCAAAATATCAAATAGGAATACTTGAAACCATATAACTATGTGTAAACAAACGACTATTACTGAATAGAAATAAGCACTTGAAACCATAAAATTATTGATATTACATTAGAATACTTGAAACCATAGAACTGAGTGCAAATTATTTGTATTTGACAGGAATACTTGATATCATATAACTGTGAGCAAAAAATACTTAAATAACAACTTCACAAAAAAATATAAATATGAGCATGATTCTCTAACTTTTGGCATAAAGTAACCATAGACAGGTTGGCATGCCATTAAAATCAATCAATCTAAAGAGACTAATAATAAACACTAGTTGTTTTTTGGTGGGAGGAGTGGAGTCTGAATTTATTGAATCCAAAAAGTTATGATCAAATTTTCCTAAAAGACCCTAGTAGAACCTCTCCAAAATTATTTTGTAGGGAATCCACAAGAGAAATTGGTGAGAGTCAGCAAAGTGCAAAGTACTGGAATTTGCACTCTAAACAATTAACTAATTAAAGCCATTCTTGGGAATTGAAAGAAAACAAGCAAACTTGTGCATCCTTTAAACTGACTGACATTCCAAGTGATTCTTTTCATTTACCTCTATCACTCTTCATCCCCCTCACCTCAGGCATTCCTTGTTTTGTTTTTTTCTAATACCCATTCTACCTTATCACTTTCTTCTTAACAGATTCCTTTACAACCTTAAAGCAAATTTAAGTCAGTGTGAATGGCTAAGAAAACTGCTAAGGACTTATTAACCTGGTACAGACATTTTTCACAAAAATTAGGGTTGCTAGTACATAAAAACCTCATTTCAGTTCATTATTTACAGATTTGTGGTTAGGTGTCACAGTCTTGATCATTGCCAAAACAAACAAGAAAAATCCTATGCCATTTATAAAAATCACTGAGTACATTTACTAAAATACCAAAATGAAATTACAGACTATTGCAAAAGAAATTGGAAATTCTCACTGTAATAAAATAATTTTTCACGTTTTTCCAGATACTTCTTTCACCAACACGTATTTCAAAGTACAGGTTTTCATTTTTTTTCTTTTTCATTATTTCAGTCAAAAAGTATATTTAACTTTCTGAAGACATTAAAGCTGTTTACTAAGTTTAGTTTGCTACAAGGTAAGAAATACTAGGGTGAGTCAAAAGTTTTACAATATTTTGGTAATATAAGAACAATTCAGCAGCTCTAAATGCTTTTTCCAAGGTCAGGAAGATGAAGAGCAACACTGATTGTGACAGGCCAAGCCTGTCTGATACTCTCCTAGTGCTACTTTAACTTTATGGTTTAGAACACAACCTTGAAATTTATGGTTTTATATTTACTTCACTTTGCCTGATCATTGAGATTCTTGTAACCCAAGCAAAATTTCTTCAGCCATCTTTTAGGCCTGCTCAACATTGCTAGATCATTGAGGTTCTTGTAACCCAAGCAAAATTTCTTCAGCCATCTTTTAGGCCTACTCAACATTGCTAGATCATTGAGGTTCTTGTAACCCAAGCAAAATTTCTTCAGCCATCTTTTAGGCCTACTCAACATTGCTAGATCATTGAGGTTTTTGTAACCCAAGCAAATTTCTTCAGCCATCTTTTAGGCCTACTCAACATTGCTAGATCATTGAGGTTCTTGTAACCCAAGCAAAATTTCTTCAGCCATCTTTTAGGCCTACTCAACATTGCTAGATCATTGAGGTTCTTGTAACCCAAGCAAAATTTCTTCAGCCATCTTTTAGGCCTACTCAACATTGCTAAATCATTGAGATTCTTGTAACCCAAGCAAAATTTCTTCAGCCATCTTTTAGGCCTACTCAACATTGCTAGATTATTGAGGTTCTTGTAACCCAAGCAAAATTTCTTCAGCCATCTTTTAGGCCAACTCAACATTGCTAGATCATTGAGGTTCTTGTAACCCAAGCAAAATTTCTTCAATCATCAGTTTATTGTACTGTGGTCAACTATCTTTTCACCTTTTGTACAACATATGTTTTCGGTTGCTTTCCCTGGCATTATGCCCCAGTTTGAACTCATAAAGCAAAAGTTGCTGATGTAGACTACATTGCACATTCACTGGTTCAGCTTTCAAATCACACACAGAATGAAACCATTCACAATATGCCCACCAATTACCTCAATACTACCAACCACAGTAGATACCTTCCAAGGCTTGAACTGCTTCAGTCACATGATACAGTAAGTAAAAGTTGGCGACCGTAGTCAAGTGCAACCAGAAAGCTCCCTTTTCAATAGCTACTACACCAAGGTGTAGGGGAGGGCGCTACTCTTTTCCCTGAATTGCTCCACTTTACTCTTGATATGTACCTTATATTGCTGAGTGTTAAGCAAGGAGGTATCAAGTAGTACCATTTTAAAAGTTTTTGGTATGACACAACCTGGGATTGAACCCAAGTCTCCCGGACCATTGGCGAACACTAGGCCAATGAGCCAGTTTAGTCACATGATATACATGCCACAAACTAACACTAAAATATTTCAAAACATTTAACTCACCTTTTATCATATAAGGTGCCCTTGAAGTAAGATATTGCAAGTTACATTAGCATTTTGTTTGATTTTCTATACTTTACAAGAATGTTGCTATCAAAAGATTTGAACCATGTGTCTGATGAAAAAGATGAGTAACAAAAAAGAAGCATAAAACTGTAAAGAGCCCAATAGCAAATGGATACAGATTTGAATTTCTTCCATGTTGAAAGTTTTAACCAAAATCTTTTAGAACAGACAACTGTAATATAACCTGATTTTGAAAAACCTTCAACAATTCTACGTTAGTTTGTTAGCATGGTCTAGAAAATGCCAACCATATCTCCTGCAGAGGGGTAAGACCTCCCTACATACCCAGAAAAAATGAGGGTCCACAGTATGACACTAAACCACATCTAGTGGTAAGACTCCAATTCTGGAAAATGTGAAGTCAGCCCTTCATTGATATAACTCCCAGATACACTTTTTACCCAGGGTAGTAATGGGTCAAATAGATCAACTTGAGATGATGTTTAGAATAATTCTAAACTACATTAATATAAAGTAAGTAAAGTTGGCGACCATAATCGAGGGTGACCAGAAGGCTCCCTTTTCAATAGCTACTACACTGAGGTGTAGGGGAGGGCGCTACTCCTTCTCTTAAAACATTGATAATGTAACAGTTTATTTGTTTAAAATGATTGTGAATTACATTTGATTACTTGTCAATCATTACTATTAGATAGAAATACTTGAAATCATATAACTGTGTACACATTCCCACTAGCACAGTGGTAGAGTGTTTGCCGATGGTCCGGGAGACCAGGGTTCAATCTCAGGTTAAATCATACCAAAGACTCAAAAAATGGTACTTGATATCTCCTTGCTCAACATTATAAGGTACAGATCATGGATAAGTGGAGCAGTCCAGGGAAATGAGTAGCACCCTCCCCTAAACATCGGTGTAGTAGCTATTGAAAAGGGAACTTTTGGGTTGCCCTCTACAGTCGGCCAACGTACTTATAACTAAATAGAAATATTTAATGGAAACCATATAATTGCTTACAAAAAAAGACAGACTTGAGTAGTAAATAACCCAACAAGGTTTGACATACTGGAAAACCAACCATCCATACAATCCCCAAAATTATGAGTCAAAAAACCCATACAATTTTTAAATAAGCCACTTTATATGCCAATGTTCTATTATGTACATATTACTAAGGATAGAAATGTTTATTTAAATCAGACAATAAAATTGCTTTGTCATTCTCTTTCTAGTAAAGCTGGTGAATAAAACAACTTTTTCTCATTTATATTATTACTCTAATGCAATAAATTCAATATAAATATATATGCATGTTTGATTAGATAGGACAGACACTTTCAAAATTCATTCCATCAAAAAGTCAAACAACTTATAAAAAGACTTGAACAGATCAAAGATAGAATAGGACAGACACAAAGTGTACGCCCTATTTAATTAAACATGTTTAAAAGAGAAAATGTGAAACGTGTGTGTGTGTGTGAGAGAGAGAGAGTTTTTCTTATTCCCTCAACATAAGCGCATTTTACCATTTGTCTTTCAATTTAAAAAATAAATAATGGAAGCAAAACCAAGTTTTGATAGTTCATGTATAAATCGATAGTTCATTGTATAATTTATAACATCATTAATGCGAGATAGTCTGGCATTTATAAATCCTATCGGATAAGTAAAGAATATGTGTATGTGCATGTATAAACATATGTATAAATACATACATATACACACACACACACACACACACTTATATATACACACACACAAACACACACACACATATATATACACAATTTTACAAGAATTTCATCAGCTTGTATATATGAATTGTCATATTTTGTTTTGATTGGTTATTTTTCATCTATTTTATAAGATACATGTTTCTCTTGTCAGTGACAAAGTTTATAACAAGGAAATTAGATTTCCACCCAGTCAAGATAAAAAAAAAAACTTTTAAGAAATCCTAATATTATACTAGATACCATTGGAAGGATAACTGTTTGATATAAGGCTACTGTCCAAAACAAAGAACTTTACAATTACACTGAAAGAATATACATTAGTGCCAATGAACTGAATTGGAAAAATAGATAGTACAACCATTACCTCAGTTTTACCAAAAGAAAATATGCCAACAGTAACAAATTATCGGAAAATATATGACAAATAAGAAATGAAACTGGCAAATCTCCCATAACAAAAAAAAATAATCATTGAAAAAAAAGCCCAAGTGTACAAGGGAGGTGACAATAGCTGCAAATTTTGTCTAGAAGAAAAATTATCTATCATGGAATATATAGTAAGTAATAAATTGCTGAACAGAAAAAGTGAATTGCTGAACAAAAAAGCAAATTGATATCTAAGTGTAGACATATTAGTAAAATTCTCCAGTGTCATTTACCACCTGAATAATTCCATAATTTATTTTCCTCTATCTGGACTATTCTAATTTCTATATATTGGATTTTTAAATTTTTTTTCTAAATTGAGTGTCACATGAACAAACATCTTAACACATGACAAATACTTCACATCATATATACGGTTGATTAGCTACTTTTCTCACATTTCCCTCTAACGATTGCGTGCTTCACATGGAACTTTAAGTTACATACTTCAAGAGTTCAAAATTCAAATATTTTAGGTTTTATATCAGCTCTGTTATAAGCACTGAGTATTTTTTTATACATTTTTCTAATTTGCATTTTTTTTTGTTATCTTTATATATAAATATATAAGTTGGCCGACTGTAGTCAATAGTGACATAGAAGCTCTCTTTTCAATAGCTACTACATCAAGGTGTAGGGGAGGGTGCTACTCCTTTCTTGGATTGCTCTACTTTACCCTTGATCCATACCTTATAATGCTGAGCATTAAGCAAGGAGGCATCAAGTACCATTTTTTGAGTCTTTGGTATGACTTGACTGGGGATTGAACCCCAGTCTCCCAGGTCATTGGTGAACAAGCTAACTACTATGCTAATGGTCTGATATATATATATATATATATATATATATATATATATATATATATATATATATATACATATTATAAGAGTGTTGGTCGTCAGTAAATCACTTTGTTGCTACGTGTCGAACCAAGTGCAATATAATATGGGGAGTGCTCAATATCTAGGATAGAGCTATTATATAATAATAAGGATAATAAATAAATATATATTAGATATATATATATTTTTCATGGATTAAATATATATATATATCTAATATATATTTATTTATTATCATTATTATTATATATAAGGTAAATAAGTTGGCAACTGTAGTCGAGGGCAACCAGAAGGCTCCCTTTCAATAGCTACTACACTGATGTGTAGGGGAGCGCACTACTCCTCTCCTTGGATTGCTCTACTTTACCCTTGATACACACCTTATATTGCCGAGTGTTAAGCAAGGAGGTATTATTTTTAAAGTCTTTGGTATGACGCGACCTGGGATTGAACCCAGGTCTCCCAGGCCATTGGCGGACACTCTACCCACTAGGCCAATGATCCATATACATATATATATATATATATATATATATATATATATATATATATATATAATACTCAAAATTAGCCTAAGAAAGGTCAGTTGGTCACTACTATAGACAAAAGATTACAAAATAACAAACAAAGGATAAAACAAAAGAATAACAAAGAAGGAACATAAAATAATACAGAGAAAAACACTTATTAACACTGGACTTAAAAAGTTGAAGGTTGCAGCTGGAAGGAAAACATTCATAAGGGAATTTGATCTAAAGTGCAGATATTCGAGAAAAGAAGTTGGAATCAAATGTGCATCTGGTATAGGAAAGATTCAGAGAGAACAGATGATGCTCACTAGAGACAGTAAAATGAATTCTTACTTTTTAAATTTAAAAAAAATTATTTTGAAGCCATAACTAAATGCATAGAACTTTATTGTTATCAATAGTTGCATTAATTCCCAACAAATGGTAATCACTTTGCCTGATTTTTTAATATACAGGTTAAAACAAATTTTTACATTTTTAAAATTGCAAAATTCTACACTTAATCATTCTTTTCAATATCATGAGAAATATTGCCACCGATCAAGAATTAAATCAAGCATTATTGACTGAATAGAGTTATTTTGGCATATAGGGTAGAGTGTTTGACAATGATCTTGGAGACCAGGGTTCAATCCCAGGTCAAGTCATACCAAAAACTCAAAAAACTGTACTTGATGCCTCCTTGCTTAACACTCAGCATTATAAGGTACAAATTAAGGGTAAGTGGAGCAATTCAGGGAAAGGAGTAGCACCCTCCCCTATACCTTGGTGTTGTAGCTATTGAAAAGGGAGCCTTCAGGTCATCCTCGACCACAGACGGCCAACTTACATATACATATAATGTAAATGAAATGCTAATTATGTTTATACTTGATATAAAAATGCAGGGTGGATTTTTTACTAAAAGAAATTGTCAGGAATTAATGCAAAATAGGATGATTGTATGTTTATATCATCATCATCATCATCATATCGTGCTGGCAGCACGGATATCCCTGACCCTCTCTCGCCACTCCTCCCTATCGTTCATCGCCCTAGGCAGGTCTTCAGGACAACAACCTGTATCCTCACATAGCTGCTGAATGTACGTTCGTGCTGGTCGTCCTGCTTTTGCGCGGCCATGTGTGGGGATCCATAAGAGTACATCTCTTATGAGTTCATCTCTGCTTCTCCAGCAATGTCCTGCATGTCTGGTTCGCCTAACTTGAATAGTTTTCGTGATAGGGGGCAGGTGGCCGTACAGTTGGTGTCTTGTGGGGTGTTGCTGCCAGGACTTGTTCAGGATTGCACGCAGCATTCTTGTGTAATTGCCATCTAGTTTCTTCTCCAGCCGTTTTGTTAGCGTCCATGTAGTGCATCCATATAGCAGTATCGATGTGACCGCTGCCTGGAAGAAACTGCGTTTCATTTTATCGGTTCGGTCTGATTTCCATATAGTCGATAGCCTATTGATAGCTGTCCATGCTTTCGTTAACCTCGTTTCGATGTCCTTTTCGGTTGATTCGACGCTGCTTCCTAGGTACGTGAATTTGTCTACTAGTTTAAGAGGGGTTCCTTTTAGAGTGGAGATGTCCCCCGTTTGGTTATAGCACATATATTCCGTTTTGTGTGCATTAACATGGAGGCCTATGCTTGCTGCTGCTCGTTCCAAACTATGCAGAAGTGTTTCGGCTTGGTCAGGTGTATTTGCCAGTATCGCTGCGTAGTCGGCGTCGGTAATTGTTGTTGCGGGGTATCTTCTGCTTCTTTTCTTTGTCAGTTCGAAGCCATTCTCTTTGATTTTGTCAATCGATGTTCTAAGTACGTAGTCTAGACAAATGATAAAGAGATACGGAGCCAGCGTGTCCCCTTGTAGTACTCCTGCTACAATGTCGAAGTATTCTGTGTTAACTAAGTTAAAACTTAAAACAAATTTACCCCCCCCCTTTTTTTTTTTTTTTATTATGTACACATGGGAAGCAGCATGATGTACGTAAAGGTATTTGAATAAACCAATGGACGACCAAACTCAATACCCAAATGGGTCCTGGACGTGAGTTTGACGACTTTTCGCTCAGGATCGCCAGTTCGATCGGGGAACTACTGCTGCTCCTCTATAAGAGTGACTTCTATAGAAGAGAATAAAACAGCCATCGAAAGATAACCACAGAACACAGAATGTTTATATATACGATCCTATTTTCATTTCCATTATCTTAGCCGGCAAATACTTTACAATATGTAACAAATAAGTATAAAAATTGGAACCAATGAATAGATGTATTGATCCAATCCCTCCACTACAAGAAGGATGTGACATAAAGTCAAATTTTTTAAGCAACTGGTTTGAATTCAGAGTTTTTTTTCTCCTAAACTGGTTGACCTAACAAGGTTTAAGAGCTAGTCTGCCTTATTATTTACCTGTAGCTGGAGAGAGAATAATTGGATTCATACCTTACGCAAAAGTATTACACTGTGGGAAATGCAAACAGCATCATCCAGGATTTGAACTCAGGTCACCAAATTTATTTCCTACAATGATAAACATTACATCAGGAGTGTTTCCCAATGAATGAAGAAACTATTCAAAACAATAAAGATTAAACTGTTGGCCTGAACAAATTACTAATTACTTTGTATCCTCATCATCATTATTGTGATCAATTGCTCTAGTTCTATATTTAGTCTGTTTATCTTTCTGTCCTTGAAACTATTTAAGAATATTTATGGAAATGAAAAATAAAGAATTCTACAATGACAGCACATATGTGGATAAGAAGAATTTTAGATTAATTTCTCATTTCTTTTCTCTTCTAAGAATTCTGAGAAATTATCTTATTTTTTAAATTTTTTTTTTTAAAGAATTCATGATCATTTCAGTCACTACAAGAGAAGAAACTTTTTCAAGCATTTGAGATTGATTAGTAAAGTTCACTTAAAATTTGTATACAAACACTAAGTCTTGATTAGTATATTCTGATTATAGTAATTGTTAAGGTACCCAACCTGTGGTTGGTAATGAACTCTTCTGTGGCTATAAATGCTGGGCTCTGTACTTATTCCTGGCAAACACTTGGCAGTCGGACTGACTTTATGTTGTATTATACTTTGTTAATATACTTTGTCCCACACAAACCCGAGTTGTGTTATTCTTCTGGGCCCTTTACTGGTCCATAACAGTAATGGAATAAAAAAAACTTTGTATTTGTGAATTTCTATTCGGATATTTCATGATTAACATAAAAATCATTTCTCTACACAGAAACAAACAATAAGTAAAGTTGGCAACTGTAGTTGAGGGAAACCTAAAGGCTCCATTTTCATTAGCTACTACACCAAGGTGTATGAGAGAGTGTTACTCCTTTCCTTGGATTGCTTCACTTTACCCTTGATACATACCTTATAATGCTGAGTGCTAAGCAAGGAGGTATCAATTACCATTTTTTGATTCTTTGGTATGACTCGACCTGGGCCATTGGTGAATACCCCCAAGAACTGCAAAGCATAACCCAAGAAGGTCTGAGGGAGGCCATGATCTTAAAAGAACAGAAAAAACAAAAACTAAATTCATAAGGGGGAGTGTCCTCGTGGTGTAATGGTTAAAGCGATGGACTGCGGAATCGTAGTAAGCGAGTTTGTACTCCAGTCACGCTATTACGTCCACTTTCGGGCAAATACCCTTGGGAAAGGTATGAACCCCTTATCCTCTCAGCTATGGGTTAAATAGTACCACTACTGTTCTTCTAGGAGAAAGGCTTTGGCATTAAATAACCTACAAAGGTTGATATGCCATTAAACAAAGAAACCAAACCAAACTAAATTCATAAGGCAACAATCATAATTTATTAATGAGACATCTGATGTCATTTGTAATCCTAAAAAGATTTAATATCATAGTTAAATGAAGAATTTGACAGAAGGAATACATCGGACAAGTGATGATTTAACAGTTGAAAATGTAGTATACATTTGGCATGTTTTATTTTGGAGAACAACTGTTCATATTGTTATATAGAGCCAAACATATTCACTACTTGCTAGGTGTGGATGATAAGGTTCTTACAAAAATCAAGGATGTTGCAAATAAGAAAACTAGACTTCAAATCTTCTGAACACTGAAAGTCTATGAGTTCTATCTTCATTTGTAATGGTACTTCTTCACAATCAGCATCAAAAGCCTAAAAGAAAATTTTGAAAGTTGGGTGAAGAGACACATGGATGAACCTGCAGGACTGCATATGGACCACAGGTTGGCAACCCTCGATAGACAGTGATAAATTTCTTAGATAAAGCATTTTTACTCTTTTTATTAAATGACATAATGTCCATAAAAAATAAGGGGCTCATTTATGCATTACTTGGCACATTAGCCTATAATCAGAGTATCTGTGCACTCTGCTTTTGATCAATAGGCCTGTCTAATATGTCACCTAATTTATTTATATAAAATGTTATGAGAGAAGTACTTGTTGAAAAATTGGTAATAATTGATAATGTTTACATTCAAAAAAAGTATAAGGACATCCTTTGAAATATTGATGCATCACAATAATCATCATTGCTTTTCATCCTAGTCTACTATTTCTTTTCAAATATTAATACTATTCTGAGAAGCAGGGGTAACATCAACATTATTGTTTTTTTATAAAAGTAGTAATGTCAGTAATTATAATATTGCATTCTAACAAATATAATCACATAAAGATTGGTTTGGCTTGGTTGAGTTTTATAGCATATCAACCCTTGTGGGTTATTTAATGCCAAATCCTGTTTATATATGATTTATAAGTATATAGTTTCTAAGTTTCTAATATATTTAAATGAGCCAGAGCTCATTTGTTTGCACACAGTTAAATGATTTCAAGTATTGTTATTCAAAACAAATAATTCTCTTTAATATCAATCAATTCTTTGCACACAGTTAAATGGTTTCATGTATTCCTATCTAAAACTAATAATCCTACTGAATATTAATCATTTGTTTGCACACAGTTAAATGGTTTCATGTATTCCTATCTAAAACTAATAATCCTACTGAATATTAATCATTTGTTTGCACACAGTTAAATGGTTTCAAGTATTGCTAACACTAATAATTCTAAATGGTTTCAAGTATTACTATTTAATACTATTAATTCTATTTAATATGAATCATTTGTTTGTACACAATTAAATAGTTTCAAGTATTGCTATTAAACATTAGTTTTTCTATTTATCAAGTATTCCTATCAAATACAAACAAGCTGGACCCAGCTGTATAGTTTCAAATAACTAACAATGATAATCTTCAGTAAATGATTGAACAGTTCTATTTGACCAATAGAAGTGATCCTAACAGGTACTATCACTCTGGGTCAGAGTGGACCTGAGAGTAATGTTTATGAAGAGGTACTTCACATTCCCCAAATTCTAGGACTGGACCCTCATCATTAGATGCAGTTTAGTGTTATACCAAGAACATGGTTTCACGTATTGCTATCTAACACTAATAATTCTATTTAATATTAATCATTTGTTTATACACAATTTTAATAGTTTCAGCGATTGTTATCTAAGTGCAACTAACTCTCAGCCACTGCTTTCTGGCACCTTTAAGATAAAATTGGGTTGGATACTTGTTTGCCACAATCGCAATTTGAAGAATACATTCAGGACAATCATATAGGTTCTAGAGCTTGATATGACCAGTTGATTGATCAGATCAAGCCCCTTCATCAGCCAGTCTAAGGGCCAAGGTGAAGCATTGCAAGTCACACAACTAATTTAGTAGCCAGGTCATGAACTGCTTAGCTACCAGGATCCTATTCTCAATCATTACAGGTTGCCACCCATGACCAACAGATGGTCTCATAGGGTGGGTCTTACCCCTCTGCAGAAAAGAACTATCCAATAAAATAAAACACAATTTTTTCCAAGCATCTCCATACTACTATCTGGATGCACCATGTGGATGCTGACTAAGCCTATGGAGAAAAAGCTTGATGGCAATTGCTCAAGAATACTATGAGCCATATTGAATAAATCCTGGAAGCAGCATCCCACAAAACGGCAGCTATACGGTCACCTACTTCCCATCTCTAAAACCATTCAACTCGGACAAACAAGACATGCAGGACACTGCTGGAGAAGTAAAGCAAGCTCATATGTAACATTCTCTAGCGGACTCCTTTATATGGATGAGCAGGTGTTGGATGTCTGGATAGAACCTATCTACAACAGCTCTGTACAGATGCAGGATGTAGTCTGGAGGACCCGTGGAATGCGATGAATGATAGAAACGAATGGGGGGGGGAGAATCAGGGAAATCCATTCTCATGGCACAACATGATGATGGTGATGATGATAGCTCCAACCAAGAGGCTGTAACAGATAAAGAATGGACAGCTATTGATGGATTAAAAACCATATAGAAATCTGATGTCTCTGATAAAATAAAATAGGAATTTTTCCAAGGTGTAGTTATGTCAGTACTATTGTATGATTGCACCACTTGGAGTCTAGAGGATTTCTTGGAGAAAATGCTAGCCTGGAAAAATACAAGGATACTGTTAACTTTTTTAATAAATCCTGGAAGCAGCAACCCACAAAAAGCAGCTGAACAGTTACTTAGCTCTCATCTAACAAACTTTTCCAAGTAAGGCAAATAAGATATGCAGGGTGCTGCAAGAGAAGCAAAGACAAATTCATAAGCTACATTTTCTAATGGACTCCTACGTATGGATATACCAGTGTTGGCCAACTAGTAAAGATCATCAGTTATGTGTGGACACTGGGTGCTGTTTAGAGGACTTGCCAAGAGGGATGACTATTAGGAGTGGATGGAGAGAGAGAGAGTCAAGGGAATCAAGATATTTTCACCTTTTCATTGTTTCAAAACTATTGACAGTAGAATAATAATTCATGTCTATAGGCTAATTCAAATTTGAATGTGTCAATGAATAAGATAATATATATATATATATATATATATATATATATACACACACACACACAAGACAACCTAGTGACCTGTTGGGTCACTCTTTGAGAGAAAAATAATAGATTCTGATGTGGTCAGGATGAACATTAAATTTTTCTCCACGGCATTATTATCATTTTGTTTTGGAAATTAAAGAAAACACCAGTTTATTAAAGAAGAAAGATTAAAGTGACTTTCAAGTTTATTTGTTTTTTCTTCTTCTTTTCTCTTTATTCTTATTTCTGAATTTTTTTTTCCTTTCCATTTCCATAATTTTTTTTCTTTCCATTCATGGATTATTTCTTTTTCTCTTAACATTCAACATTTCTTTCACTCCATCTTTATTTTTTTCTTCATACTCTAAGTCTTCCAGTTAATCTTTATTTATGCACAGTTTTTTCTCTCTTTTTCTTTTCCATTTTTGTTCCTGTCCATTCTGTCTTTCTTTCTCTTCTTCTTATCTCTCTAGCTTCTGTATCTTATTATCTAACATTCTTACTTGTTTATGAAAACTTTCACTCTGTCCACTCAATGGCCATCTCAATTTCTTTCTTTTGTTTCTGCCTTATATAAATCTTATTTACTGAAAAACATTTTTAATGACATCATTTCTGGTTGGGGTGCCTTAATGGTGTAATAGTTAGCAAGCTAGACTAGCAAACTTTCATGAGTGAGTTCAATTCTCATTGAATGCTTCATCCATACAGCCTTGTGCTACATCTAAGCTAAAAGCTTAGTAAATTAGATTATTTCTTGTTGATTTGTCATCCATTAAGAAGACTGTAACATTTTCCCCAGCTTAAGACGACATACAGCTGACTATGATGTAATAGTAGTTACTTGAGATAAATCAACACCTTTCAAATAATTTTACCATGCACTTTATGCTTGGTTATAGCAAAGCATAAATATATTGGGAACTAGTTGCCTTAGAGAGAGACATATTTACTTTCTGAAAAATTAATCAAAGTGTGGTGAAAGAGATAACTTACTTCCTTGGGCAAAGTGCATGAAAACATGTCTCATGTACAGGGTCGTTTTGATATGAAAATATGGTTGTTGTCAATACAAGGAATTTATAGAGAGAGCAGCAGAACTGATGTCACATGTATACGGGTTGTGCTCAAACAGAGGCAGTATATAAAGAGGTGGTTCTGGCACTTAAGGACAAGAAGAGACAGAACAAAGATCTACAATAGTAAGAGGCGAGTGTGACAGAACAAAGATCTACAATAGCGAGAGGCGAATGTGATGGAACAAAGA
Organism: Sepioteuthis lessoniana; assembly: GCA_963585895.1. NCBI lineage: Eukaryota > Metazoa > Mollusca > Cephalopoda > Myopsida > Loliginidae > Sepioteuthis > Sepioteuthis lessoniana. The sequence continues at coordinate 129,326,493 of OY757907.1, forward strand.
TCTACAATAGCAAAAGGCGAGTGTGACAGAACAAAGATCTACAATAGCAAAAGGCGAATGTGACAGAACAAAGATCTACAATAGCGAGAGGCGAATGTGATGGAACAAAGATCTACAATAGCAAAAGGCGAGTGTGACAGAACAAAGATCTACAATAGCAAGAGACGAGTGTGACGGAACAAAGATCTACAATAGCAAAAGGCGAGTGTGACAGAACAAAGATCTACAATAGCAAGAGACAAGTGTGACGGAACAAAGATCTACAATAACAAGAGGCGAGTGTGACAGAGCAGAAATCACCAAAAGGAAGAGGCAAGTGTAACTGAACAAAGCACAAAGTCATAGAATCATGATACTGTCATTATCTTAACCAACAATTAAACAAGGGAGACAACTCTATAATCAGTATTTGATAAAATAAATTTATCAGGGTATTGGTGAATATGCAGACACAAACACAGGACTCTTATTATTAAACTGCAAATCACCAATTTTATTTTTTTTTTACTCAATCTTTATTCAATGTATAAAGCTACAATATACAGTTGAAGCTCATTTAGGGCATAGACAGAATGAGAATTTTAATATCATATATATTAATAACTATATTTGGAAGAAATCCCATCTTATTTTATCAGAATGATCAAATTTCCAAGCTGTGACTTTGTTAATACTACAGTATGGATGCACCACTTTCACACTAACAAAACGCATGGCGAAAAAGCTGGATGGGAACCACACAAGAATACTATGTGCTGTTTTAAACAAATCCTGCAAGTGACACTCTACAAAACAGCAGCTGTATGGCTTGATGTTTTGAATATTGATGTTTAAGGTAGACAGGCTCTCCTCCCTCAGAAGATTGTTAGCATACTATCTTCTCTCAATATGGTCCTGTACTTAGCTTAGAAAATATTTATCTTCTTTTACAAATAATAAATTTAGTATATTATATTAATTTTATTTTAAATAGCCACTTACCTCCAATCTCACTAAGTAAGATAAACAAGACATGTTGGGCATTGCTATAGAAGCAAGGATGAACTTATGAGTGGTATTCTTTAATGCCAGTGTTGGTCAACCAGCAAAGTCTTTCTTTACTTAGCTCTGTGTGGACACAGGACGCAGTCAAGAGGACCTACCAGGATTGATGGATGATAGGGACAGATGGCGAGTGAGACTCAGGGAACTCTGTGCTATCAGTATGACTGGATAATGATGAACTATATTTATCATATAGAAGTATTATCATTCTCTCTCTTATATATATATATATATATATATATATATATATACTGAAAAGTTTTCAGTCCAACCCAAAAGGAAATGTTATAGAGTCATTAGATGCAAATACTTTTCCTCATATTCATCTAATGGTTTAACACATCTGGAACATTTCTCAAGTCTCTTTAATTCTTTCGCAAAAAATAGATTTTAAAAAAGCTATACTCCTTCTGGTTTAATCAAGAACTTAACAGTGCCCTCTTATATATATATATATATATATATATATATGCACACACAGTCACTATTATTACTATTAACATTTAAGATTAAAAGCATTTTTAATCTGTAAAATCTTTAGAGTGCTCAATGTATGAAAATGCAGAGCAATATTATGATATATTTCAAGTATAAAAAATAAGATATAAAACAGAATGAGAATTCACAACAAAGAGCTTCACACTTTTGATACTCAAATATTCAACATGTCTTTTGCGTGACTTTGTGTGTGTGTGTGTGTGTGTGTGTGTGTGTGTGTGTGTGTGTGTGTGTGTGTGTGTGTTAAAAAAATGTGACTAAACAAATGAAAACCAAGTTGTTGAAATCAAATGTAAATTTTTGATTTCAAGAACTAATTTTTTCCTGTCATATTTCATAATGATATCATCTGTCTCTGTCTGTCTGTCTCTCTCTATATATATTAGTAATGACTGGCACCTTTCTCCAACCAAAGATAAGATTTTTTGTCTCCACTGCCTGACTGGCTTTACAGCAGGATAATCTTGCAGTGAATATGATAAATTTGGCAAATATCTAACTTAGATATATTCAGAAAATACCACAGAAAATTAGGCTAGAAATTCTTTAACAGTTCTAGAAAGGTTGTAAGTCTCAAGAAGAGAAGAAAAGAAACAATATATAAACCATTCAATCGTAATTAAATGTAAATTACACTAATTGTAAAATGTGATTTATTATTCATACAATCATTCAAACATTAGATTTGTCTGTTAATATGGGATACATAATCACTGGGATATTAACGTCACATGATATCAGATTTGACTATTGGTGATAAAAGTGACAGTATTCAAATCATCAGAATTGTTGTAATGATTATTGTAATTATTCGAGCAAAGTTGAATTCATTGTCATTCTTGAATAATGTAAATACACTTAGCAAGAGAATATAAATCATCTTAAACAATGAAAAAAAAAAAAACCATAAAATTCTTTGTGGACTATGATTGACCATAGAAAAGAAAATTAGTATGATATACCAAGTTTATTATTTGTAAAAGAAGATAAATATTTCCAAAGCAAAGCTTTGTACAGGATCATATTGAGGGAACTTTGCATACTATCAATTTTCTACAAACCTTAAACATCAATATTTAAAACTTCAAGCTTTTCTCTAGGCTTAAAACATCACCAACAAGAACCAGTAGGAAATATGCAACTACTTCAACCATTAATAAGCAATAGTTATTGATACAAGAACAAAAAAGAATCAACATCAACAATTGGTAAAATTCTGTTTGTCTCTCCTCTATAAATAGACAAATGGCTTTATGTATAGCTTTCAGATTCAGTTTGTATATTTACTGAACCCAAAAGAAAAATTGATTGTAAAAATATTTAAGGTGATCTCTAATAATGAACGATAATCAGCAGGAAGTCATGTTACCGCAAGACATAAATGATATAGAATTCAAATTTTTAAATTTGAAAAAATAATCAAATCATCTGGTTTACTAAAATAACTATTTACATTTAATTAAACACAACTACTAAGGTTTATAGGTAATTCTTCAAACTTGAGATGTAAAATAATTTTATAGCATTATTCCCAAGTTAAGACCAACAATTCAAACAAAAATGTTTAAATCAATAAATCTCTTAAGTGACACACTTAAATTTAAAGCATATTTCTATTAAATTAAAAGTTTTCCCAGAACAATATTAACTTGATAAAATGTTAGAAAAAATGTTTTTGGTGGTAGGATAAAACTTTGACTAATTTTACAATTTTAAAATAAGAATTTGTTTTAGCTCATTTTGGTGTATATTAAAAATTTAACAGAAAGGCATTATCAGTGATCAGTAATTAATGCAAACATTACTGTCATAATACGGTTATTATATAATGTAAATGAATTATAAGGTATTTTACTATAGAGTAAAAAGGGATTTTCAATGGTCAAGAATTAATGCAAGTGTTATTGATATTATATCTTACTATGATACAACAAAAGTTATAATCAACTAGGAAGCATTACTTTTTCAAGCTCATAAGTCCTAAGTTGTCAGCATGAAACTTTACTAATATTTAATGGAAAAAATAAAAATCTGTAGAGATATGCAATGTTAAAAGTTATGATTTATAAAAAAATATTCAAAAAATTGATTTTACCAACTTGAGTTAAATTCCAATTTGTTTTGTATGATAAATTTTGGAAAAGAAATGAAAAATAACATTTAACTAAAACATACTTGTTAATAATATACAATAAAAACACTAACTTTAGATAAATCGAAAACAGATAAATATAACAATGAATATAAAAAGGAAAATATCTAAATATGAATAAATCTAAGTTGATTTATTTCTTTACATACTATTATAAATTTATAAAGAGTGCTTAAAACAGGAATATTCAGTTAGCCATGCATCCATATTTCAAATGTTATTGGCAAATTTTATCATTTAAAATATAGAATGGTTTCATTTACACAAAATTTTCTGGTGTTTTCTTGGGTTTAGTTTTTTAAGTTTTTTTTTTTTAGAGTTTTATTTTAAGCTTAAATTTATGCAGCAAGTTCTGTGCATAACTTCTTATATTTGGGCAAATGAAACAGATTTATGGGGCTTATTTGATGCATTCCCTTGCAACCAAATCAAAATATTATTAACTTCTGTCGAAAAAAAAAAAAAAAAAATGAGCAAAGACTTTGCGATATCCAAAGGGAAATCACATGTGTCAAATGATTTTTCTTGAATTTGGAAACCTAGAGATTGGTTTGTTCAAATAATGAAAAAGAAAATGAAAAATTTTGGGATAAGTAGAATTCTAAATTTCCAAACCCCTTTCAAAATGAAGTTCCAAAGAAAAGTCATCTCCCTACATGTAAAAAACATTAAAATAAGATAAGATAAAATAAATAAATAAGTTGTACAAAAGACACTCAACAAAAAGCAACAATCTCTAAAATGCTTCAATAAAAAAAAGGGTATGTCTTAGTGACGTAATGGCTAAAATACTGGACTGCATACCCAAAGTGAGTTCAAACACCATTACATTCACTTTTAGACTAATGCCCTTGGGAAAGGTATGAATCCCCTCATCCTCTTATCTCTACAGGTGTAAATAAAACATTTAAATCAAAGAATGCATCAGAGATATGAGGTTTCAAATTATATAAATGTAAGTAAGTAGGCCAACCATAGTTGAGGGAGACCCAAAGGCTCCCTAGTCAATAGCTGCTACACTTAGGTGTAGGGGAGGGTGCTACTCCTTTCCCTGGATTGCTTTACTTTACTTTTAACCTATACCTTTTAATGCTGAATGTTGAGCAAGAAGGTATCAAGTACCATTTTTTGAATGTTTGGTATGACTCAACCTGGGAGTGAACCTTGGTCTCCCAGGCCATTGACAAATAACTCTAAACATTATGTCAATGGGCTGGTAAAATTATATATACCAAGAATAAAACTGCTAAGTTTCTACAAATTAATTCAAAATACACTGCCTGCAAACTTTGACAAAATGCCATTCTCATTTGCAATCAGTCTAGTATTCTCAAAGTAATATTCTAGTCTATTAGTATTCTACAAACTGGCTCATTGGCCTAGTGGGTAGAGTGTTCGCCAATGGTCCGAGAGACCTGGGTTCAATCCCAGGTCACGTCATACCAAAGACTTTAAAAATGGTACTTGATACCTCCTTGCTTAACACTCAGCAATATAAGGTATGTATCAAGGGTAAAGTGGAGCAATCCAGGGAGAGGAGTAGCGTTCTCCCCTACATCTACCTCAGTGGAGTAGCTATAGAAAAGGGAGCCTTGTGGTCGCCCTCGACTACGGTCGCCAACTTTACTTACTTAGTATTCTACAAATTCTAACCTATAACAATCTCTGCACAGACAAATTTGCCTCAGTTTTAACAATTATAAGTAACTAATACTTTTCTTCTACCCTCTGCATAGTAAGTGATGACTAGGTGATGTTCAGTATCACAATCTTACCTTTTAAATAGTGATTTAAAACCATGGAAGATTTACAGTTAAGAGATGTAACAGGGGCAATAACCATACGATGTATCAACTTTCTTTATTGAATTACACACCAAAATGGCTGTCATTAAATGCTGGGAGCCTTTTATTTGAGAAGTGGGAATCTATCTGCAATGATGTTAAAGAACAGAGATTTTTAATTCTCCACACAAATACACCACTTGTACTCGGAGTCTGTGACATCAGAGATTGGCCTCATGATCTTATTCTGTGTGATCGGCCAAATAATCGCTAAAGATGGTCCAACTCCATTAACTTAGGTGTTTATATATCTAATCTATAGGGTGTTATACGGAATGACACCTAGGGTGATCCTCAAGTAAGTTAGAGGGTCAAACTGCAATGTAATTACCGACTCTAAGGCTTCTGCCACACAGAAAGTGCAGAATGAACAGAGAAGTAGATGAAATCAAAAACAAGAAATTCTATCTACTTTGAAGCAAATGAGAGCTGGGTCTTCCAAGTTCAAGAGAGTATTCAGTAAAATTGCATGATGCATTCTAAGAAAAACACATTTAAAATATATATATATATATATATATATATATATATATATCAGTGATATTGTATAAGAATTACCGAGGAGTGATCTGAATCTTTATAAATGTTTACTTCAAATAGCAGATATTGAAAGTGGTTGATTTGGAAGGCTGGAGAGGAGAAGGAGGAGGGAGAAGGGGGGAGCAGCTCTCACACACACATACACAGTTGGATTGCATGTGGCTGGCAGTTAGATAAAGATCTCAATGACCTGAAAGATGTTAACAAAGAGATGAGAGAGAGAGAGAGATAAAAGGCAGAACGGCAGTGTTAAAAAGAAAAAAGAAGAAAAAAAAAAGAAATCTTGGCAAAGGCCAGAAAGCAAACAACAAGTTCCGTTTTCGTTTTATCTTTTATCTTCAAATTTCAATTAGTTATAAATACCAAAACTTCCTTTTCACTGATCAACATTGCCAAATATACAAAACCTAACTGATATTTATTCAATTCACTAAGAAGTAAAAAGTAGAGAGAGGGAAGCCCAACTTTAAACAAATGCAAAAATAGTGATGAAAGTGAAGAAAATTGAAAAAAATCCAAATGAATTATAATCATATTAAAATTTTATTTTTACTTGATGCAAATTTCCACATCAATATAAACTGGTGGCCTTCACTGAAATCCAAGTGACAGCAAGTTTCCTCAGATCTCAAGGACTCTTCTCAGTATTCTAGCTGACCTCAACAGTGCTGTAGTCTAAGTCATCTCATTATTATTACTACTATAACTATGACTACAAAGGAGGAGTGTTTAGCATAATGGTTATCATTACTGGAAATGGAATCTGTGATGAAAATTCAAATATTGGACAAGGCTGTTTGCCTTTGGGAAAGACATGATTCTATCTGCTCTCCCCCAGCGATGGGTAGACAGTAGGACAGATTAGGTTCTTTAACTTTGGTTAGGCAACCAGTTTTGGAAAAGGAAAATTCTGAATTCAAACCAACATTACTCTGCTTAAAAATTGATCTTGTGTCATATCCTGCCTATGGCAGAAGAGTTGGGTAAATATATACAACTGATAATATTACCTCACCCACCACCACCATCAACAATAATAATAATAACACCACCACTGTAACTACTATTAGCATTACCTCCACCACCACCACCACTACTACTACTGGTAACATCACCAACACCACCACCACCACTACTACTACTACTGGTAACATCACCAACACCACTACTACTACTACTAATAATAATAATAACAACAACACTACTACTACTACTAGTAATATAACCTGCACCACTACCATCACAACTACAAACAACAACATCGTAGTCTGATATGGGTAAGATTTCCTCCAGAAAAGTTGTAATCCAGAAATCTAGATTATCATATACCAATTTATTCAAACTGGTATCTTGCCTCGTCAGCTGGAGTTGTATAATATACTAACTGCATCTCTGCAGAGGAGTAAGACCCCCACCACCACCAACTGGTGTCCTGGATATGACACTAAACAATCTGATGATAAGGTTCCAATAATGCTGGAGCTTTGGGGAATGCAGAGTACCCCTTGATTACCATCACTCCCAGGTCCATTCTGGCCCAGAGTGGTAGCACTTGATAGAGTCCTATCTATAGGTCAAATAGAACTAAACTGTGTACTTATGCTAAACTGAATTGTTTGAAATAGAATGGTTTTGACATTTAACTGTGTGAAACAAAATCTATACTTATACTAAACTGGATTGGTTAAATTAGAACTGACTAAACTGAATAGCTTGAAATAGAACTGTTTTTGACAATTAAATTGTACTCATGTTTAACTAAATTATTTGAAATAGAACTGATTATTTGTATAAAAATGGATTTGGCACAGAATGACCTACAGAGGTTGGTTAATATGCCATAAAACCCAACCAACCAAACAATCAAACTGGTATCCCCATCTTAGTTATTTTAGTCACAATAATTTGGTTATTGTACTCTTCTTCATATACCTGTAATATTATGAAAATTTGAATTCAAATCTTTTATTCAAATAGGGGTAGGCTGTTTTCTCATTCTGTTGTCCATGCTTAGGAGATATCCTCTATCAACTCTTCTAAGTAAATTTATTTTTGTGGTGTTGTTTAATCTCATTCCACTTTACTACCTGACCTAGAATTGAACTCACAACCACTGTAAACTGCATATAATCAACAGGTAAAAAAAATGTTGTGACTAACAATCATGATAAGTACACTATTAGTTAACACTAATTTTATGGCCAATGATATTAAAAGCATTTTTAGTGTAAGTATGTATCACTGATTCCAAATATGATATTACTTTTTCTGGATTGACTAATCTTTTTTAGAAAATAGATGCATTTGAGAATTCAGTTTATACAGCCTTGAGAATCAGTCATTTTCACATATATACATATGTTGCTAATCTTATCTTTAGGTGTTTGGGCATCTGATTTAAGATTTAATACTGAAATTTACTTATATCTTTCTGTTACATGGTATGATTTGCTTTACATCCATATGCATAAGGTCAGTAACAGGTCAAAACTGATTCTTGAATTAATGTACATAACATATTTTAGCTACTTTCACATAAAAAATGCTGCCTATTGAGGAAAGAAGATTTTAGCTTATAGCTTGAAAATTCCGAGGGCAGAATCTGACAGTATACTGGATGTCACAAAATGTTTCTGCTTGAACTTCAAATCATAAAATCAAACCTTTTCTTCAGGCAGTCATAGTGGCACAAATGGTAATACAAGGTAGCAGACTGGTCATTGTTTTGAAAAAGAATATCCAGGTCAATACTAAATAAATTGGAAAGATGTAATTCATAAATTATGTTCAATTTCAGCAAGTATTAAAACTTGAGAAAATTAATAAGACAACATAAGTTGAAATAATTATTTTATTGAACAATATATTTCAACTCACAAGAAAAACATCAAAATAAACACTAGATTTAAAGTCTATAAATGTTCTAAGAAAAATACTATTTCTTTTTCTAGGAAGAAAAATCTCAGCCCTCAATTCTTATGGAAGACAACACTGTTTTTTAAACACACATTAAGAATAACAAAACATGAAACTTCAATGAAATTTTCTTTTTGTTCTAGAAAGAAAAAAACTTAAAAACTCGTTTCTTCAGCAAAATAACCCCAACTTCAAGATATTTTAAACTTAAGACATTTTCCCCTAATCCACCGTCTACAAAACCTTTCCTGTCTCTGTCTTCATAAAAATTCTATCAATCTACCTCAATCAAATTTCCTTTCTGAGCATTCAATGGCTTATTCACAATTCAAGGGGTAAAACTCCTATTAGTTTTAAATTCAAAAAATTTTAAAAAAACAAGTTGTTGGCGACTGTAGTTGAGGTTGACCAGAAGGCTCCCTTTTCAATAGCTATTACACCAAGGTGTAGGGGAGGGCACTACTCCTTTCCCTGGATTGCTCTACTTTACCCTCGATATGTACCTTATATGGCCGAGTGTTAAGCAAGGAGGTATCAAGTACTATTTTTAAAGTCTTTGGTATGACTTGACCAGGGATTAAACCCAGGTCTCCCGGACCATTGGCAAACACTCTACCCAAAAAAACAAGTAAACATCATAAATTATCTTATTTTCTTTCTCTTTTTTTAACTACTCATAGACTTGTTCAGCCTTTTAACTCCTTTTTAGCAAGTTATTTTTGGTTTTGACAAGAGCAAAATACAGAAAATATTTTTTTAAATCCTTGACAAGTAAATGTTTTAGAGTAACAAACTTAATGATGAATAAAAAGATGTCAACTTTCCCTTTAAAAGGATTAATTGGCTACCCAAACATCAGTAAATACTACTGTACCAAATAGCTATTCCTAAAGAAATATATATCATGGATTTTTATGGATGAATCACAAGAATTTGATACACGTCACATTCCCAATAACACTTAAAGTAGGTTCTATAAAGTAGACTTACTAGTTTAACTCTTATCTAATTTTAAATTAAGTTTTTCTTCTAGACAAATAACAGACCAAAACTAGAGAATTCAGTCTGCTCTACTATTTACCTATAGTTGGGCAAAGAAGAAACTGATTCATACCTTTCTCCAGAGGGCATTAGTACAAAGTGAAATGCAAACAATCCCATCCAGTATTTGTACTCAATTCATTGAGTTCATTTTCTACGAAGATGATTGTTATGCCTCACACACCTATCTTCTCTCCAAATAACATGTGACAGGTTGTACTGGGTTACATGGTAGCAGCAGCAAAGAACAATCTCTGACCTGATCTGTTATTGAACATGAAAGATTTATTACCTTTAAAAGATGTGCCACTGTTCACTTATATGAAGCAAAAAGGTTCCATAATTTTTGTGTATGTACCAATTTAATTCGTATGTATACACATGTTTAAGTTCTTAATATTGCATATATATAAATTTAAAGTTTTCCTTCTCTTAGGCTAGTTGCCAACCAACAATAGAAAATCCAGTCTGGCTGTTATTTTAGCTGAGATGAAGAATAGATGGATCCATGTCTTTCTCAAGGGTATTAGTCCAAAAGTGAACACAATCTCAACATTCATTTTCTATCCAATTAACTGCTAGGCAAAATATACTGCCAATTTAAAGAGAAGAGATTTTTTAGAAAAGTAATATCAAATAGTTCACAGCATGTAGTTGATCTACAAAATATATCTCAAGAATATATACGAAAGTAAAATGACACTAAATCATAGTGTGACACAGATATTTTCCCAGGATTGATCTTTGGTCACAAGCACTAGTTGTTACCACTCCTGTGCAGTCAACCAAACCGCTTCCACCCTTATGAACTAACAAGTCACCATGTGCATCCATGCACAAGAAGCACTCCTCTACTGGGTGTGGTCATCTACCACTGCACCGATGGATATAAATGGGATGTAGCCTAGCATGGAGGTTCAATTCTTCAATATGATCCTAAAATGTGTCATTTTCTTTCAATTGATTGGCATTGTATACACACTGATAAAATATTACAATTTAAGACATAGTTTTCCAACCAAACTCATTGAAGTTGAAAAGGAAGAAATTCCACATGAAGTCAATGATGAAAATCTTCATATTCATATAAACAGAAATACATTTCTTTCATGGGTTAATAGTAACTTGTAACAGTGGATAACTTTTGATTTCTTAACAGAAGTAACAGTGGATCACTTCCCTCAAATATCTGATAGTTTGTAAGAGACTAAGTGAAAACTCTACTCACAGTCCTCATATTTCTCAATTCTGGTCAGTCTGATCTCTGTCTTCAATCTGTTTTTAATCCCCTTCACTTAAAGACCACTTCTTATATATTGTTCTCAATTTGCAAAATTATTTGCAATTATCTTTTGAACAAAAAAAAAAAAATCAACTTTTCTATTTTTTTGTCTAAAATAAATAAACAATCAGATATTATGGATTATCCAGGCAGCCACCCTGGCAAACACTAGCTTATTCCAAAGTCTTGTAATTATCTTTTTAACCAAACAATAATTCTCCCCTTCATTTTCTTAGCCCAGAGAAAATGTGCATCTGGATAAATATCCTACTTTAGACATAGAATAACTCATGATTATCTTTTTACCAAAACATCTCCATTCTTAGTTTTTTCCAATTCCAACATATTTGGGGGAAAGTGATAATGTTTTCCAAACATCTCCTGAGACGGAGTGAATACATAGTTCAGAACTGAGAGGTGTATTTCTGTTATATTTTAACTTGATCTTACTGGGTTATTTTCAGGGTTCAATCCCACTCAGGGCATTTAACAACTTCAAATTTATTACTATTTCTCCGATTGATTCTTTCTCAATACTCATTTGAATTACTGGATTTCTTCAACTAAGAAATCAGACATGGACCACTGCCACAGAACACATAATGTACACACATGCAACAATATATGCAAATACCAAGATTACTCTATGATAATAACATAGGAAATCTTTAATTTTTATAACTACAAACAAATGATTATTATTAAATATGAATAATTACTTTAAACCTTTAGTATAGGAATACTTGATACCATGATTATTATAAGTAGTAAGTAGGCAAACCGTAATCAATGGCGACCCGAAGGCTCCCTTTTCAATAGTTACTACACTGAGGTGTAGGGGACGGTACTACTTCTTCCCTTGGATTGCTTCATTTACTTTTGATCTGTACCTTATAATGCTGAGAGTTAAGCAAGGAGGCATCAAGTGCCATTTTTTTCAGTCTTTGGTATAACTCGACCTGGGATTGGACCTCAGTCTCCCAGAACATGAGTGAACACTCTAACTACTATGGCAATGGGCCAGTCAGTCAAATATAAAGTATGATTTAAAAAAAAAATTGCAATGGAATATTGAAAATAGTTATGATTATAATCCAACATTTAAAATGAAGTTTTGGCATTAAATAACCCATGAAGAGTTGAGATGTTGTTAAAACAAATGAACAAAACCAAACCAAGATTTTAACCTGAAGTTCTTAAACTATAAATCATCTATTTTTAACAATGTTGATGGGTAAAATTATATAAATTTGATTTTTCTGTCATTTACTGAGTTGTTTAGCTTAGTTTGGCACAAGGCCAGAAGTATAGGGCACCCAGTGAGAATAAAACTCACTAGTAAGGATCTGCTAGCCTAGCTTGTTAATCATACACCACATGGGATGCTCTCTGCCATTCCTTGTGTAGATGTAGGTATTTACTCAATCCCTCCACCCCAAGCAAGATGTGACATCAGGTCAAATGTTAAGCAGGTTACAAATGATTTGAATTCATAGTTTTTCTTCTAGATTGGTTGCTGTAACAAGGCTAAAGAACCCAGTCTGCCTAACTACTTACTCATAGCTATGGGAAGAAGGGATGGATTCATGCCTTTCCCAAGGGCATTAGTGCAAAAGAGAAACACAAACAGCTTTGTCCAAGATTTGAACTCACATTACCACATCCATTTCCTAAGATGATATCGGTTAAACCATGCACTTACTCCCTTGAATAGAAATAGAGAAACATCAGTATACATAGCTTAGTTGTTAATGCTTAAGGTTGCATACTATGAATATAATCAGCTTTGTCAATGTCAGCTAAAATCTAGGAAAATACTCACAGGATAAAGAGTTTTTTGAGATACATGCTTGTAAAATCTGCAATTTCTACAGTGTTTAGACATCATTCAGAATGACCAAATCAGGCACTGAGAAAATAACTTGACTCTTATCTTCTATCCCAAAAGCGTTAAAGTCAAACATCCAAAGCAAAAGATTCTAGTTATGGACACTGTTGATTATCTCCCTTGATCTGGAGTTGTGTACACTTGTTGAGTATAAATAGCCACCATCTTGGTAAACTAGTTCTTACTCAGCTCGTTTCACATGATAGCAGAGCAAAACAAAAAAAAATTGCGGTTGAGACAAAGAAAGGAAACAATTTACAAAAAAAAAAAAAATAAAAGGAAAAACTACGCTCAGCTCTTGTTTCATGAATACAGTGAATAAGCTAAGATTAGAGGTCTTCAAATCTTTGAATACATGGAAGATAAACTTCTGATGAATATATTTTTAATCTATATATAAATGTATATAAATTCAGGTATAGATCTCATAGCATAAGATAAGCTAAGTACAGCTGTTGCACGAATCAAACATTAATTAGGCTTCCGTGACACACACTGTTTTATGTTAACATATAATTCTTTAAAATATTTATGAATGTGTTTGGCAACATCTGTAACTCAAAAAACTGTCAGAGAGAGAGAGAGAGAGAGTGTTGTGACTGGAGTTATTAATAACAATATTGAAAATTCGGAAGGTTAACAATAGGTTTATTCCTTTTGTACAAGGGAATATACAATGAGTCCAATGCACAATAACGAATTAATGTAAAATGAGACAAGTTCCAAGAGGAGGGCCTAAGCAGTAAACAATAAACTTCAAACTGTCATGGCTACTCAGTCTGTATTCATGTATTTAGTTGGACAAGCCCAACTTCTTGTTGAGGAAAACATTCTCCCTTACAACAGAAAGAGAGAGAGAGAGAGAGAGAGAGAGTGAAATATTAAGAGGCCAGCTCAGTTACAACTGGCAGACAATATGCCTGAAGTTGAGATATACTGTAGATAGTTTTTGAGAAAGGTCATTAACAATCAAAGAATTAGTCAAACAATTCAATTCTTTGTCTTTAATTGGAATCATTTTGAGATGAGGCTTCTTAATCTGAGAATTAACTTTTTTTTTATTTATTGTGGACTTTTTGTCCTCATCTTGGTAGTTTTTGTGTTGTTTCTTCTTCCCTACGTTTCGGCCAAATTTCACCTCTGGCCTTCTTCAGGTGATTAACCGCGTGTGTGGTGCAATAGACAACAACGATGGAAGGAAGTAATTACTGGGGATACAGTTACGAGACTCAGCATTCCTATTCAAGGTCACGGTTAATCACCTGAAGAAGGCCAGAGGTGAAATTTGGCTGAAACGTAGTGAAGAAGAAACAACACAAAACCTACCAAGATGAGGACAAAAAGTCCGCAATAAATAAAAAAAAAAAATTAATTCTTAAATTCAATTCTTTGCTTTAGTAGGCTATATGAAATTTTGACAGGTAAATTCTCTGGCATTCTTCAAGAGTAATATGCAGCTTGACCAACATGGAATTCAACTTCCTGTGACTTCCTCGGCTCAACAGAAATAAGAGACACAAAATCAAGTTTTGAGAAAAGATTTAAGAAAACTTTAAGTAATTTTTTTTAAAAACAGTTTGATATCACTTTTGCTTTGCACTACCAATGAAAGAAACCAGAACAAGAATCTCTTTCCTTATGGAGATGCACATTACACCTGAAGAAGGTTGAAGGATATACCAGTGGAAATGTTGTGTAAACAATAAAAACAAGGAATTTAATAGTCTGAAGAATTCTTTAATATGCTTGAAATTTCATCCCAAATGGTAGGAAATTGAAACTTTAAACTAAAGCAAACAGCCCTGTCTCCTGAAGTAAATAACCCTGTTTCTCAAAGTAAATAGCACCATCTTCCAGGGAAAACAGCTCAATCTCCCAAAGCAAACAGACTCTCTCCCAAAACAAATAGCCCTGTCTGTGAAAAATAAATTTATCCATAAAGAATATATGTGCGAGCTTAGCAGAGTGATTATTAATCTCAAAGATAAAGCTGATGAAAACTGATCATCAAAATTGGACAAGAAAGGAAAATGGTTCCATTTTTAAATTTATAAACTCCTGTCTTTATACCAAATGTCTACGCAGCACTTTCCAAACTTTTTAAAATGAGCAACACTCCTTTTTTAAAACATTTTTACAATACATTAGTTTTGTAAGGCAAATGAAATATAATTCAAAATCTATAAATAAAATAATTTTATGAAAAATTTAGTCAATGATTAAAGAAAGAATAAGTAATTATAGATAATTAACAATACATAATTATATTATATGAATTTTAATTTATAAATCAGTTGACCATTTTAATGAGATACTTAATGTGAAGAATATTATTAGTGAATAATTGGTAGAATGATTGAAAAAGACATCATTTAAGTTTATCTGTATTTAAGTATTTGATTATTTATTTCACTCCTTACAAGTTTTTCACACTAGCTTTAGTTAGTGGTCTTTCACTAGAGACTGAGTGACAGCAAGTTTCCGCAGGTCTCCATTATTATTGTTCATTTAAGTATTTTTATCTAAATTGGAATGCTTCTCTAAATATAAACCAATAAATTATTCAATTCACTCTTTATATAACATCAAGTAACAATTATAATTCAGCATATTCTTCTTCAGTCAGTGAAAAATTGTTTGTTGCAGATTAAATAAATGGATTTTTCATCCAATCATATTCTTCATGTCATTCAGATGAGTGACTTAAGCAAAATATAATTTTCTTTTCAGCAGGCTATTTTTATAGCTACATTGAAATCCAAAGAGAACTAGCTTCCAGCAAAAAAAAAATAAATAAATGAATTAATAAATAAATAAATAATATTTAATTTTACAACCAGCCAAGAGATTGTTGCAAACATACAAAAATGTCATAAAACACAATTTGGAAAGTTCTAGTCTAAACTTTTACAAAATTCTTGCAGTAGAAATATCATATTGAAAACTGATATGTCTGCCATTATTTGGGAAATTAGTTATTCAGTTTTATAAGAATATGGGCTTTTCTCATGGATTTTTAAAAACCAATCCATGAATCATTATTGTAAAAATTGTAAAGTATGGAATTGTTCATTTTGGGAGGCTGTGAAACACACATCCATTCAGCAGGGTTGGCAAGGCCCGAAGAGACTGTTCTTTTGTCATTTTGTTTTTAGTTGTTGCCTTTTTTTTCTACCAAAAATTAAACTCTCAACAAAAGTGGAATTATGGAATATTCTATTTTATTTTATTTTCATATTCCATAATCTGTTTTATTCTAATATTTTATGATTTATTTTATTTTCACATTTCATTATTCATTTTATTTGAATTTTATTCATTTATTAATCCCCAGAAGAACAATAGAATTTTTCAAAACTGAAAAATTAATTTGATTTTACAGTACAAAATTGAATGCTTGAACTCCATTTCATCTTCCTTAAAATGTAATTCCTTCATTAGGTTAAGTAGTTATTATTTGGACATATCTCAATTTTAAGTTATCTATTGTGATACTTTTAGGAATATTTGCACCAAACTTTTTATTAATTTAAAGAACATTAACACAATAAACTAAAAATAATTTGAAAAAAAGAGAAAAATCCATCTACCATCCAAATCTTATCATGATCTCATGCAGTACATTATTAAGCAAATCAGTAAGAACCAGCTAAAAGAACAGTATGCTAAAATTTGGTATATACAAAGTAAACAGCTAAAAGAACAGTATGCTAAAATTTGGTATATAAAAAGTAACCAGCTAAAAGAACGGTACGCTAAAATTTGGTATATAAAAAGTAACCAGCTAAAAGAATGGTATGCTAAAATTTGGTATATAAAAAGTAGCAAGCTAAAAGAACAGTATGATAAAATTTGGTATATACAAAGTAACCAGCTAAAAGAAGAGTATAATAAGATTTGGTATATAAAAAGTAATCCTTAGTGTACACCTTAAAGTAGTTCTCAGGTATAAAACATCAATTTCTAGATAAAAAATATTCTTAGAAGAGATACTTTATTTTTCATTGGTAGAAAAGTTCAATCACCTCATGTTTTCTATCACTGCAGTCATTCTATTTCAAGATATGACTAACTTCTTTTCTAGAATTAGGATTTTAATCATGCAACGTTCCTCTAATACCCTTAAGAAAAGTTCACCTTTATACTTTTATATTTTTCCATTAAATATGATTCAACCCCCTTACAAAATCCACATTTTTAAAAGTTACCATTCAAATGTTTGACCTACTCAAAAGTCTGGTTTAGTATTCAAAACATTGCTGATTTTCCTTCAAGTATTTTTTTTTTTAATATTGAAGGTGAGATTTTGTTGAAAAAAGAAAAGAAAAAATTGTTATCTTTTGGAATATAAAAAAAAGAAGCAATTTTTGCTGTCTGTCCAAGTTTTGACTTGTGTATCCTGCCAATCATTTTCGATTAATTCCTGTATTCTTGAATATTTGGAATCTGTTTACTCAATTTTCAACTTTTTACTTTGGCCGCAAAGTATATTTATTCCCTTTTTTTTTCTTTTCAATTTATAAATCTTTATGAGTTTGTCAATTTTTATTTTACCTTCCAACATTGATAATAGTTCTATGTGGATATGCTTGTCTTCTGAATGAATAAATACAGTCTGAAACAATTTAACCCTGAGACAGAATCTGAAAGAGCCATAGATATCTGCTACAAGTCTTCTGTAGAGTTCTGCTCTTCATACAATTTATCTGGCTGATACAAAAAAAAAAAAAAAAAAAAAAAAAAAAAAGGAAAAAAATGGTATCAAAATGCAGTGGGAATCAGTTAATTTAAGTTTTAAAGTTATAGTAGTTTTTAGCTGAGCTCACATAAAAAATAAACATGTTAAAAGAAAATTACAAAAAAAAAAGATAAAACCTCATTTCCATGTAATATGAAACAGAAAAAAAATCCTTTTAATAATCTGAACCAAGCAATTTACAGTAGACACCCATTTGATCCCATAAACTGAATTCCATGATCATTTTACAATGGTGGAAAAAATCTCAAATTATAGTCAAGATAGTGAATTATCAAAGCCACACTTTAGTTTGGCTTGGTTTCTTTGTTTAATGGCATATCAACATTCATGGGTTATTTGATGTCAAAGCAATACTTGTAGAAGAACAGTAGTGGTACAATTTCACCCATAGCTGGGCCATATTTTGGAATTTCAAAAAAAAATTAGTTATTTTAAGGAAAATAACAAAATAAAAAATTGGAGATTTTAGGAAAAGTAGATGTTAGACTTGTTGAAAACACTTTTATCTAATAAAGCTTTGCTATATTACATTTACTGAGAATGTAACTCTTTCAATAATAAAAACATAAATGCTATTGATAGGTTTGGTGAAGTGAAACCAGTTTTCTAGTTTCTAATTTAGAGTTACTTTAAAAAAAAAAAAACAGCTATAGGTAAACGGTAGAGCTCAATTTCAAATAACCATTTGTATTATCATTTGTTTCCACATAAATAATTTGCACACATATATATAGCACCAAATATTCCCATCTAATCATATTTACCAACCGTTCTGCTCAGGCAAGATATGACACAAGGTCAATCTTTTAAGCTGAGTTTAACAGGTTTGAATTAAGAGTTTTCCTTCTCCTAGACTAGTTGCCTCACCAAGGCTGAAGAACCCGATCTGCCCTACTATTTACCCATAGCTGGAGGGAGAATAATTGGATTCATACCTTTGCCAACGGTATTAGTGCTATGTGAAATGCAATCAGCCTCGTCCAGGATTTGAAATCTAATAGATTGCCTTGTCGACTGGGGCTGTAGAATACACTGACTGCTTCTTTGCAGAGGGGTAAGACACCCGCCACCAGTGTCCTGGATATAATACTAAACAATCTGATGGTGAGGTTCCAGTAATGCTGGAGCTTTGAGTGATGCAGAGTACCCTTTTACTACCATTGTTCTCAGGTCCACTCAGGCCCAGAGTGGTAGCACCTGATATGGGCCAAATAGCTTTGGGGAATGCAGAGTACCCCTTGATTATCATCACTCCTAGGCCCATTCTGGCCCGGAGTGGTAGCACCTGATAGGGTCCTATCCATGGGTCAAATAGAACTAAACTGTGTACTTATGCTAAACTGAATTACTTGAAATAGGACTTTTTTGACATTTAAACTGTGTACTTATGCTATACTGAATTGTTTGAATTAGAACTGTTTTGACATTTAACTGTTCGTAAACAAAAACTATACTGATACTAAACTGAATTGTTTAATATTTAATTTAGCGTTTAATTACCCAAAAAGGGTTGATACGCTGTAAAACAAAACAACAAAAAAAAAACAACTAACCAACCATCTAATAGAAATAATTTACACACTGTTATATTGTATCAAGTATTCCCATCCAATACTAAGAGCAGAGAAGTCCTCATGCTATAATGGCTAAAGTGCTTCTTCAATGTGAACAAGTTCAAACTCCTGTTGTGCTATTATATTCAATTTAAGACTAATACATATGGCTTAAATAGTATCACTGCAGTTCTTCTATTAAGATAGCTTTGGTATTAATAACCCCAAAAAGTTGATGTGCCATTAAAACAAAACAAAAAAAAACAAACCCAATACTAATAATTTTCTAACAGATCTATTTGACATATAGATGGGACCCTAGAAGGAACCTATCACTCTTAGACAGAGTGAACCTAGGAGTAATGGTAATGAAAGCGTTCACTACATTCCCCAGAGCTCCAGAACTGGAGCCTCACCACCAGATGCAGTTTAATGTAAAATACAGGATATCTCTTTGGGTTTTTTTAAGTGGGAAAAGGGGGTCTTACCCTCTGTAGAAGATACAATCAGCATATTTTAAGCCCCACAGAGAGAACTCTCATCTGAGACTGAAACTGTATCCTTTGGCAATAATCTATAAGTAGAGACAAAATATAGTTATTCATTTTGGGACCAATTAGAGGAATTTTTTTACATTATGCTAGCATAAATAGGAATAAAACAACTCCAACAAACCTAACCAGGGGCAAAGACAATTTTTCACAGCATCAATTGTGACAGCTTTCACTTACTAAAAGCAAAAAAAAAAATGTGCTGCTTAACATGTCCTTCATGTAAGCATCCATTTGTAATGTGAAGAGCTCACATGCACAGTTTTGAGTCCTTATGTTTCTATTGCATATGAATATGCAAGAGTCATTGTGCATATAAGGACTCATCCAAGCAACAGAGAATTGAGTTTGACAACTATTAAGTTGATTATATTATATTAACAATATTATCACACCACAGAAATTTGAACACTGAGTTAAAAGTTACTTTCTCACATCTCGGCAGTTTAGTCTTTGTCTCAGATACATCAGTTCAGAAGATGACGTCTTTCTTAAAGACAGAAGCCAACTGATAATATTACATTGATAGCATTTCATTTTAACACGCACAAATACAATTTTGCTCTCTCTCTCATAACACAGTGATTCAATTTTTTGTCAATAAATAATTTACAAAGATTTACCAAACAACCAAAACAAAATAAGTTAAACTAAAAACACACATGGGGGGAAAAAATCAACTCTTGTATTTTGGATCTATATATAAACAAATACCTGAATTCTAAATTCTTTCACCCAGTCAGCAGAACTTACAATAACTCTACTACTTATAATGTTGTGTCCTTTTTTGTTTCAGATTTGAAAGTAGTATACTATAACAATTATTAATCCTTGATCACAATGCCTTGGACAAGAGAGGAAAAAATATTTTGCATCACTACTTATTTGGAGACAAAATCATTCAAAACTGTTTCAAAATAGACCCAACCCATTAATATGATAATGATTTATTACTGAGAGAAAAAACTCAAAAAAAGATTGCATGTCCTGGAAGCTGATATAATAACAATTAAAAAAAAATACTGTATGGTGTCTCTAGCTCAAAGGATACATTTTTTACATGATATGTTCCATTGCACTTGTCTCTGTAATAAATCATTATCATATTAAAGGGTTGCATCTATTTTGTGACACCCTGTACTTCGTTTGAAGCATTAACAACCATTATCAATTTTGTCTTAATTTCAGTTACTTTTTATAATAACTATTCAAACTATAACCATGACTATATAAAGAATAAATTCTGGCAGAAACTTGAGCTCACATACTTTCTACCTTGATTCTCATTAGGTACTCTTAAGGCTGAATTGATTGAATGACAGGCTTATTTTATGCCCAGAGGTTAGGGAATTGCATTCTTTGAACATTCACAATTTTTGTATAGTCCTTTCTTAAGAGTCTTTTTTTTTGTACACACAGTCCTATCAAATACAAATAATTTTCCAACAGATCTCTTTGACTTATAAATGTGACTATAACAGATACTACCCCTTTGGGATAGAGTTGACTTGGAAGTAATGAAGGGGTACTCCACACTTTCAAGATCTGTAGAAGTGGAGCCTCACCATCAGATGCAGTTTAGTTTCATACCCAGAACACTCCTTTTTTGGTAAGGGATACAGTCAGCATATTCTAAGCCCAACTAACAGGCTGAAATCATGAATCTCACCTTAGAGTTAGTTTCACAGACCATTGATATTGATATTTCACAGTTTACCATCATCTTTAACAACTTAGAAAAGTACCTAAACTTAGAAAATGGGTTCCATCTGATATGCTAGAGGACATCTGTAAAGCAATGAACAACACGTGAATTTCTTTGCATTCTCATTAACAAACCTCACCATATTTGGACAGATGAGAGACTGGCGGCAAGAATGGTTATTTTGCAGGAATACAAAACTAGGCAGACAATGATTTATTGGATGCAAATAGGTTAAAGCACAACCCAAAATGTACCTCTATCCAGGAGAAAAATTGGTAAATGTTCGGTAGGATTGTGTTAGTGATGTCCACTTTGATTTGCTATCAGGTACCTAGCATCAGCAGTTAGAGTGTTTAAATACTGCTTTGACAGAAAAGAGGTTGAGTTTGATCAATTGCAAAGTTGTGGTATTCCATCAAGATAATGCACAGTCCTATAAAGTAAATATCACATCTGAAAAGATTGAAGAGTTCAGCTTGAAAAAAAATCTATTCTCTTCATTCTCTAGACGTTACTTCACCTGAATTACCACCTATTTCAAAGTTTATAGAATCTTATCTTAATGGTCTTGTTTTTAAAACATATGAAGAAGTGAAAATTACCCTCTCTAAATCAATTTCATCCAAAGGAAAAGACTTTTACAAAAACATTATTATGAAGCCTAATTTTAAGTAAAAGAAGTTAATAATTTTGAAATCTATCCAAATGAATAAATTATAATTAAATAGGAATTTTGAATATTATTCTGACCCTAAATTCAAATATTACTTATGAGATGACCGAATATTTCTACTAGTATATAGCAAATACTTGATAAGATAGATATATAGATAAATAGATATGAACCCTCTGACTTAATTGAATATATAGAGTGAACAGGCTGCAATAGATATCTATATTTATGAACACATTGAAATATATAGATATATGTAGGTAGATATGCACAAAATGACATAGGTAAATAAATAAGTAGAAGGAATAACATGATCATAGAGAAATAGATAGATGGATATAAACAAACTGAGATTGACAGATAAATATGAACTGATTGAAATAGATAGATAGATAGATAGATAGATAGATAGATAGATAGATAGATAGATAGATATGAATGTTCTGACTTAATTAGATATATGGAGATATATTAACAGAGTGAAATAGATTTATATATAGATGAAAACACTGAAATATATAGATATATGTAAATAGATATGCACAGACTGACATGGATTGACTTGCAAGAAGATAGATAGATAGATAGATAGATAGATAGATAGATAGATATGAAATGACTGAGATAGATAGATAGATAGATAGATAGATAGATATGAATCCTCTGATCTAATTAGATATACATAGATGGTTGGTTGATTGGTTGTTTGTGTTTTATGGCATATCAACCCTTGTGGGTTATTTAATGCCAAATCCTGTTTATACATATATCAAATATATATGATATGTAAACAAATAGTTTGTAGGTAACAATTTTTAAACAAACTAGAGCTCATTTGTTTGCACACAGTTAAATGGTTCCAACTATTGCGATGTAATACTGATAATTCATTTTAGCAATCATTTATTTGCATACTGTTAGATGGTTTCAAGTATAGTAAATGATCAAATATTTCTATTTGACCCATAGATAGGACCCTAAAAGATACTACCACTCTGGGTCAGAATGGACCTGGAGTAATGGCAATGAAGGGGTACTTTGCATTCCCCAAAGCTCCATGACTGGAACCTCACCATCAGATGCAGTTTAGTGTCAAATCAGGACACTCATTGAGGGAAGTCTTACTCCTCTGTAGAGATGCAGTTGGTATATTCTACAGTCCCAACTGACTGGATTGGGAAATATATGAAAAGACAGCAATATAATCAATAATCATAATAAAGAGATAATTAAGGAATTTCAGGACCAAACAAATAATAATAATAATAATAATAATAGTAAACAAAACAAATGTAATCATAAAACTCGGAATAATTGTCCTATGAATGGATTATGTAACTTAAATAATGTAGTGTATCAAGGAATCATTTACCCAAAAGAGAATATTATGGATAGAAAAACTTATATGAGAATTTCCTCCACGAAATGGAAAATTAGATATGCAAATCACAAATATTCTTTCTCCCACAAACATCTGAAACACCAAACAGCCCTATCTAAGCAATTCTGGAGTTTGAAAAATAAAGGGTTAACTTCTGAGATTCAATGGTCTATATTGAAAAAGTCAAATACTCCAAAATGTTTTGATGGTAGATGTAATCTATGCTTATAGAAAAAAATACAAATAATGACATACCCAGACCCTGAAAAATTGTTAAATAAGAGATGTGAATTAATAGCTAGATGTAGACATAAGACTAAATTTAAACTATAGACAAATTCATAAATAATGGTTTTAAAAAAACATAGGATTAAATTGAGAATTAAGGTAAATGAACAAAAATAAAATAAAAATAGAAAAATGTGAAGAAAACTTATCTTGTATATGTACACGTAAAAAAACAATGGGTAACTGAATTAATAGGCTTGAAATTGATATAAGTATTACTGTTTCCTTACGTAAAGTTATTATAAAAAAGTTATTTAATTTATTAAGGAATTATGGAGTCTTAAGTTAAAAAATAAAAATAAAAAATAAAAAAATTAAATTACTATAATTCCAACCAGCAATAAAATGAAATAAAATAAAATAAATAAAAAAACTGGAAGTGGGCTAAACAAGGAGATAACTCTTCACCCCTCTTCTATCCCTTGCCACCCTTCCCTCCCGTGTCAATTCTGAATTATTTTATCGATAAGATCTGAGGAACTCCTGTTAATTTTTTTTCCGTGTTTTTGATTTATATCAAAAACACATAACAGGATGTAAATAAATTTATAATCCTAATGTGACCGGTTTTGTTTTTTCTTAAAGAAATTATTGCTCTGTAATATCAGTTACATTGAGCTCTTTACCAGGAAAATTTAAATGTTCACTTTTGAATGGCTTTCTTGTCCTGATGGAATTACTCCATATATATATATATATAGAGAGAGAGAGAGAGAGAGAGAGAGATAAAAACTATACAAAATTAATTTTTGAAAAATCCAATCTTTGAAGACTTTATCATAATATCAAGAAACCTAAAGTTTCAGTTTTTAAACTGGAATTTTTAATGTATTCAACAACTGATAAATATATTACATCTAGTGAAGAATTTTGTTTATGTCAGCTGATATATTACATCATCATAACAAATAAACACCATATGACAAGTTAGAAAATTATTAAAAAGAATTGACAACTATAATTTTTATATTCTGATATTGATAATGGCCAGACATTTAGATAATATTTGCTTCTCACCAACAAATCCTCTTTTTCTTTCTTTCTTTTTTGTGTGCATAAACAACAAGAAAAGATAATTTTTGATTTTAACTTAAAATATTTGTCCATAATCTTTAACAAAATATATATTAACCTTCATCTTTCCTATGTTCTTTAAATGGAATATGAAATTTTCTAGGTTATAAAAGTAAGAAATGATTTGTTTAAATTTGTTTTTTACCATATGGTAATACTGATAAAGGGTTTATCTAATTTCAAGGTTTTTCAGGTTGCATCTGATTATATATATATATATATATATATATATATATATATATATATATATGGGGAGTGGCAAAAGCAGGACGACCAGCTCGAACATACATACAGCAGCTATGTGAGGATACGGGATGTAGCCCTAAAGACCTGCTAGAAGCAATGAATGATAGGGAGAAGTGGCGAGAGAGGGTCAGGGATATCCATGCTGGCGGCATGACATGATGATGATGATGATGATATATATATATATATATATATTTAAGTAAGTTGGCCAACTGTAGTTGAGGGGGACCCAAAGTTTTCAATAGTTACTACACCAAGGTGTAGGGGAGGGCACTACTCCTTTCCCTGAATTGCTCCACTTACCCTTCATTTGTACCTTATAATGCTGAGTATTTAGCAAGGAGACATCAAGTATCATTTTTTGAGTCTTTGGTATGACCCAAACTGGGATTGAACTCTGGTTTCCCAAGCCATTGGCAAATGCTTTACAACAATGGACTAAACAGGTTTCAAATAACATTAGTAATAAATATTTTAAAAAATATAAATTCAAAAAGAAATCTATCATTAGTCGGATAAGAGTTAATGAAGGATTTCTGCCAAAATCCACTTCCTTACTTAGATCTTTGTGTCAGTATAATACATTTAGTTTTACAACTTATAAGCAATTGCATAAAGTATTTGGCAAAGTATGTATTAACCTTTGAATACAAGATGAGGAATATAGAACATTGCTATAACTAAATATACTGTACCTGGAATAAATTTGCCTTTTATTTGAATTTTTTTCATTATATATATATATATATATATATATATATATATATATATACAATGAAATATTTTCATCTAAAGTCTATTGATAAGTGAAATCTAAAATGCAAAGTTAATTTTCTTTCAAACCAGAGATCAAAGTCTGTTGTTATTTTCTGTTGTCATTTTATTCAACTGTATATTATAAACATTTTTTTTCCAGTGTTTTCTTTGTCTTTTCTTTTCTAACAAGTTATGTCAGTTAATTTTGTTTCATTTGATTTTTATTTCATTCAATGATTCTTTGAGTTTAAAATTCAAGACCTGTTATAGCAAAAATTAGGTGGATATATTTGGACGCAAAGCTGGTAAATAGTTGGGTTTCTTTGGTACAAAATGAAAAGCTTATATATGTTTGCTGAAGCTCAATAATGAACTAAGGAAAAATATTGAATATTATCAACAAAAAGCCAGAGCTAATTTACCAAGAATGTGAGTGGTGGTAATTGTAAGCAAGCTTGTTATACAGAAACTTACTACTGAATAGTGAGTCTAATTCTAACTGGGTGCCTTATACTAGACTAAGCTAAATTTGATAAAAGCTTAGTAAATTATTACACCCCGTCAGCAAGGCTTACAATATGCTTAATGTATCCACTGCAGTGGTGTAAGACTCATAACCAAAGAAAGCGGTGTCCTGGGTATAACAACACCAGCTGATGGTGAGGCTCCAATTCAGGAGATCTGTAGAATATGGAGTACCTCTTCATTGCAATTATCCTGAGTAGCAAACAGTTAGAGTCTCATCTATGAGTCAAATACATCTGTTCAAAAATCATTTGTATACAATACTTTTTCCTTAACATTACTCTCAGGTCCACTCTGTTTCAGAGTGGTAATACCTGTTAGGGTCCCATCTATGGGTCAAATAGATCTGTTTAAAAATCATGTGTATTCAATATTTGCAAAAAAAATATTTCTTAAAAAACTACACAAAAAAAGTAAATATAAATATACAATGAATGCAATTACCTAACCTCTAGGCATAAAATAACACTAGATCTGTTAACATGCCATTAAAATCAACTGACCCAATTAGATTATTCTTAGGATTTGAAAACTACCATATTTGTGCAAGTAAGAAATTTTATATCATAATCCAAATTAGAATTTGCAATAGAAACTAATATATTCCAGCCTTTTTTATATGAATAAAATAACCATTACACAGTGTATTACATTTAAAGATATTTAAAGCGAATCGATTAAAAGTACTCCCAGCTTAACAATCAGCAAAAATATATTTTCAGATGTATATATTAAGCTAAATATGGGCCTAACTGAAAGGAAGGAGACTGTCAAATTGTAAGAAATCACAAGACATTAAAGAGACCACTTAATCCTGTGGACAGATTAAAATTTCCTGATACCCCATCAGTTTAAATAATATGCTATCTTCTTCTGAATTTCTTGCTTAGAAAAAATCTGCTTTTCATCATCATTTCCAACATCTATTTTATAATCTTTTATAATCTAAGAAATGCATCTCTTAACAATTATCTTCTTAGGAAATGGAGACAATGACCTAAATTGAATTTCTGGAAGAAGCTGCTTGCATTTCACTTTCTGCTAATGCCCTTCAGAAAGGCATGAATCTATCTCTTCTCTCCACAGCTATGAGTAAAATAGTAAGAGAGACTAGGCATTTTAGTCTAGGTGAGACAACTAGTCTAGAAGAAGGAAAACTCTGAATTCAAACCAGCACTGTTCCACTTAAAAATGACCTTGTGTCACATTCTGTGTTGGAGGGGTTGGGTAAATACATATGTTGTAAATAAAAACTTTTTAAAATTTTAAAATTTTCAGAAACTAATATGCTAAAAGTATGCTCCATTTTTTGATTATTATTATACTAATAATCATAAAAAAAATTGGGAGCCATAGTTGTAGCTGTCCTTGAGTTATGCAATGATGGACAGATGGACAAAAATGACATTTAGTGATTTATAGTAAGATGAGACTGAGACAAAAAGACAGCTATACAAATGAGGATGGTTATCCAAGTTCAAATCCTGCACAAAGCCATTTGCATTTCACTTCAAGCTTATACTCTCAGGAAAGGCATGAATTCATCTCTTCTTCCCTCAGTTATGGGTACATCTACCTACCAGTTTAGGAGAAGGAAAACTGAATTTAAACCAGCTTTTACTCCACTGAAAAACTGAATTTGTCTCCTATTCTGCCAATGGTGAAAAGGTCTGGTAAATATTTATATTTTATAATCTAAAATTTTTAATGAATGAAAACACTCTTCACACACTTAATTAAGTTGGGGGGGGGATTGGTCCAATTTCTGAGCAACAAATTATAA
Source organism: Sepioteuthis lessoniana (assembly GCA_963585895.1). Lineage (NCBI taxonomy): Eukaryota > Metazoa > Mollusca > Cephalopoda > Myopsida > Loliginidae > Sepioteuthis > Sepioteuthis lessoniana. The sequence continues at coordinate 129,354,992 of OY757907.1, forward strand.
ATCAAAACCTAATTCAAAGTTTATTCTTTGTATTTGCATATGTTTAAATGAAACATGGTCATTTGCAAACTTTCAATACAAGCAAATGAATTCACAAGAGAAAAAGGTTGATTGTAATTTCATATAAATAATTACCAAAGTTCTGATAGCCACTCTTTAGGGACAGTGAAATGGATTATTTCAAAAGATTAATTAAATGAAATTGCTGTGAAAAATGTTACAGTAATTTAAAAAAAAAATAATAATAATGTTACTCAAAATGACTTTGTGTACATTCAGTTGTTTACAATGAAAATGTTTTGTTTGGTATTTTTTCCCTTCCTCACTTTTTTTTTAATTTGAAACCAAATTCTCAAAATGGGCAAGGGGAACATTTTTCATTAATATTCATAAGTGAAATGTTCCATATTATTTCACATTCTAATTAATCACATTCCAGGATATTTTTTAATTACTTTTTTATTTATTTATTTATTCTTTAATAAAAACAAAAATAAAAAAGAAAGAGAGGGTCATAATTAATTTTTCTCAGCCAATTGAAATGTAGTTTTGAAGAATTATGTAATACACTAAATAAGATGAAATGTTACAAGTTGGATAAAAAGAAATTCATTAGCTCATAACAAGTTTTAAAGAAAGAAAAAAAAATTATCAAACTGTATTAGCAAGGATCAAAAAGCTAATTTCACACATTCATTTTTCAATCAATTTTTTTTTAATACAATATGCCAGAATACTTGTAAACTCACATCCTTTTTTTTTTCACTACTGTAAACATTAATTTTTTGTAATCTTTCTCAAAGCATTTCATAAAATTACTAATTCATTCCTTAAATTCCACATCAAAGATTTTCCTAATTAATCAGCCACGTCAAAGTTATGTTATACAAATTAATATTTTTGGATTATTAATCTATTTTGAAAATTATTCTACACCTCAGTCAGGTAATTAAGTGAGTTATAGAGAATTAAAGGCACAATTAAAATTTTATAGTCTTAGTTGCATAATAATTGGCAATGTCTCAAGTGACAGCACTGGGTCATACAATGATCCGTATTTTTCATAATATAAAATAAATAATACTTAAAAACCATAACTCATTTGGACAACAAAAAATAACAAACTTTCTACAAACAATATGTAAAGTAGGGCCTCTGCCTATAATGAAATGAAACATATATACTATCAATAAAGAATTTGTTTTAATTGAGGTAAAAATGATAAATCTCATATGTTAATATTGCTTTGATCATAGATGTAGAAAATATGAGATTTATAATTTTAACAGTCAGTTAAATGAGGCTCATTATTTAACTTCAAGCTCAAAAAAGGATGAACAAGAAAGAATTATTTTTTATTATCAAACTTATTCCAATAATATTAAGGATCCTGAAATTAATTCAGTTTGTTTTGTAAAAATCAAAGACGGTTTTGTACAGAAAATGACAGGAAAGGTCTTGTTTGTTACATGTTTATTCTAATGACTTTTACCAGGAACATATAAAGAAATGATGATGGCAGTCTGCTGGTTTTCCCTCCATTTGTTTTCTTGGGTCAAGTTGCAAACCCCATGTCCCCTTGGTTCTGAATCCTAGACTGGTTGCCCCCGCCCAACCTAAAAAATCCAATTTGCCCTACTCTTTACCCAAACCTGGAGAGGAAATAAAAGATTTATGCTTTTCCCAAGAGCATTAACATGAACTGCCTCATCCAGGTTTTGAACTCAGTTCATCGGGTCCATTTCCTATGATGATAACTATTATACAACAAACACATTCTGACTGGAAAGCCAGAACCTAAAAATATGGTCAACAGAAAATAAGACACAACATAATTTCTGTAGTCCTACTGGGTACTACAAAAAGGTGGACAAGCACTAGAATATTATAAATTCAAACATCAAAATACTGAAGCCTGCAGAAATTTAAAATTCAACCATATAAATAAAAAAAAACTATATATGGTAAAAAATTGATTGAAACTTGCATAAAAGTTCATTTCATCATCACGTCGGTTCATAAGAAGAAAATTAGAGAAAACTCTGATAAAAAATTATTTTTATTTTCTATTTAGAAGTGAAAATATTTGTGTTTGGAAATTGTTTATGCTAAATAAAAGATTTCAAATGGGACCACAAAAATCTGATTGTTCCAAAAATAAATATGTGTTCTGGAGAAAATATAACCAATGTAGACAGATCATTAATAGTCCCATAATGTGCAAAAGGTTGAAACATTTTCCTTACTTTATTTTTTGTTACAGTAGAAAAAAGAAATTTACTGACAATATTTTGGCACCTTGAATGATTAGGAAGAGACATTTTGGAAATGGTTAATGGAGTTCTTGAACAATGCATTCATTAATAGTGAGAAAGCCAATAATGGCCTGCTGGGTTGAAGAACTTAGGCGTAAATGAAGAAGGCCACAGCATAGTGATTAGTGCACACAGCATAGCTTGACAAATCAGGTGTGGTATGAATGAAATGAGAGAGCAAAGATGTAGAAAAAAATGTTTTCTTGTAAAAAAAAAAAAAAGATTTTACATAATGATATTCACTCAATGATCAGTCAAACAGACAAGATATGGTTGTAGCAGCTGATGGGTTTTCTACTAGGAACACCTTAATAAATATATTAATGAATTAAACAGCAGGAACACATTTATATAATAAGCCAATAGACAAGATTAATGGTCAGGGTAAAGAAATGATGTTTTCCTTACTGCTTTTTTTTTATTAAAGTTTTACTTTATAAATCATATTTATATGCACTTCTACTTATTACTTTATTTAGTGGTAAATAATTGAATGGTTTACATCCTTCTCATTTTAGCAAAGAATTGTTTTTTAAACCATTAAAAGAAACATCAAATGTAACTGGAATTTTATCAATGTTCCCAATTTGCATCAGTTTCTTTTTGTGTATTTATTACAAATTTATGAAATTTCCTATAATAATAAAGAAATATTTCTTATTAATAAAACTACTTATAATTGTGGAAACCAAAAGATTGACAAGTAAATTGTTTAGAGGATTCATTTTAAAAATATGTCAAACCCTCAAGGGTTATTATGTCTAGAAGTTAGGGAATCACTTTCACTGAAGATTTTTTGTGTAGTTTCTTACGAGTTTTTGCATACTGTTAAATGATATTAAGTATTCCTTCCAAATACAAATAATTTGGACAGTTGTATGCTTTCATGTATTCTTATCTAATACAAATAATTATATGGTTCCAAGTAATCAATTCTATTCAGTAATAATCATTTGCTTGCATACAGTTATATGGTTTCAAGTAACTACAACTAATAATAATTCTTAGTAAATAATCATAATTTCAAGTAACTATTCTTAATACAATTGATTTACAGTTATATGGTTTCAAGTATTCCTATCAAATACAAATATCATGAACCCCCTTATCCTCCCGGCTATGAGTTAAATAGTATCACTACTGTTCTTCTAGGAGAAGCTTTGGCATTAAGTAACCTACAAAGGTTGATATGCCATTTAACAAAGAAACAAATGAAGAAACAACAAATACAAATAATTTTTGAACAGACCTATTTGACCCATATACATGACCCTAATAGGTACAACCACTTTAGGTCAGAGTGGACCTGGACCCTCAACCATGAGATGCAATTTAGTGTCATACCCAGGAACCCCCCTTTTTTTAGTAAGGTCTTACTCCTCCGCAGGGGATACAGCCGGTATATTTTAATCCCTGCCAATATTCTTAATATATGTAGGAAGATATATTTATTGGCATGTGTTATTTTATTTGAACAACAAATAAAATGATATATAAAATTATGAAAATGTTTGCTATCAGAACTCTCTAGAACAATTCCATAGCTTCCCAGTTATATTTGCTGGTAAGAAGAGAAGTGTAATATTGAGACGAAGATCTTTGTAGCTTCATAAAAGGATTGCTATGTATATCAATAAGAGTGACATTCAGGGTTTAATCCATAAGATATATATCGGATTTTACAAACCAGGGATTAGAATATCTTAGCCTTGAGAATGAAATAAAGGGTTCTTTTCATAATCCCTTGAAGGCTATTGAATGGGAAAGTGAACTAAAGGGAGCTGAAGAGTGTATCAGATGAATTGTTGAGACAAACACAAGGAAAATAGAAAATATTAGCCTAAAGAATCCATTGATTGAAGATGATACGTCATTTTTGAATTTTTGGCTCTTATGTGTGTGTGGCATAATGGTTCCTAGTGTCTAATGGAACCAGCAAGCCAAGTTCAAATTCAAGCTGTTTTCAATCACAAATATTCTGGGGAAAGAAAAGAATCTATTTTTTTTCCGTCAAGCTATATGTAAAATAGTTTGGCAGGCTGGATTCTGTAATGTTAGTGGGGGCAACCAGTCAAGAAGGACAACCCTTGATTCATACCAACTTACCATGTCATAGGTTATCATGACTAGGTAAGACCCATTACTTCCCATGTTTTAGAAACCTAAGGGAACATCTGATAAATCAAAAGCATAGTAAACTGCCTTCAAGTAATGTTGCAGAGTCAATCATATGCAAGTTAAAAATGGATTGATTGATTTCAACAGCATGTCAACCTGTGATTATTATTAGATAGGAATACTTTAGAATTATACAACAGTGTGCAAATTATTTGGTTTGTTTTGGTTTCTTTATCTAATAGCATATCTCCATTCATGGGCTATTTAATGCTAAAGCCATTCTAGAAAAAGAGCAGCAGAAGAGAGCCTATTTAAATGATAGATGGGGCAGATAAGGGGGTTCATACTTTTCCCAAGGGCATTAGTCTAAAAGTGAATGTAATAGCACAAATGGAGTTCAAACTTGCTTACTTAGAGGCCACAGTTTAGCACTTTAGCCATAATACCATGGGGACTACCCCGGCAAATTATTTGTATTAGATAGAAATACTTGATATCATATAATAAAAATTATAGACAAAGAATGCAATGTAACAGAAAATATAGTTATGATAATGACCAAATATTTACAAAATCATGGGTCAAATAGGTTTGTTAAAATATTATTCAAATTCAATAGAACTGTGTGCAAAAAGAAGCTGCTTAAGAAACAACTACACAAAAAATGTAAATATGAGCGTACAGTGAACATGATTCCCTAACCTTTAGGCATAAAATAAGCCTAGATGGGTTGACATGGCATTAAAATCAATCAATCTAAATTCTCCACTTATAATTACTTTTTATTACCTATACATATGATCTTGTTTTTTGTTTTAAGAATCATCAATCATTATTAATTTTTTACTTGGATTTTTTCATCTTAATTTCAGTTGCTTCTCATTATAACTAAAACGACAGCCATATATATATATATATATATATATATATATATATATAAAGAATAGACTCTTTGCTGAAACTTGAACTCACATAAATAAAAAGAACACATGCCAATAACTATATCTCCCAACATATATTAAGAAAATAATGTAGACAAAATATAGACATTGGTATGGATATGAACCAAATGACATGACTTTTATGGGAGATTACAGGAAACATATACCTATTATACATAGAACTCAAGAGCTTGTTTTTTATTTTTACTTTTTTTTAATAGTCTATATAGGATTGGTGGTTGCAGAAAAATTAATTCTGCACTTCGCATTTTGATGAAGCCTCAAGCAAAATACAAATGTAGAACTCAAACAAATTAGTTGAAAATATCTAAATGTTGCAAGGCTAAAGTTTGCTAGTTCAATGAAAATAAGAAAAAAAAAAAAAAGCACATCTATTATTTAATATACAAAATTTACAAGTGCTGATACAGACATTTACAGACAAGAGATGGTCAACATATGCTCTTCAAAGTAAAGAATTAAAAGTAAAAAAAAAACAAAAACAAATAAGCAAATAACGAATAGAACATTAAAATTGGCAATCAGATGCAAAAGCAAAATCAATAAAGGCCATAGAGTGCATCAACTGAAACAAAATCTCAATGAATGTACCTCAGAAAATATCCCCCCAGAGTAATTAATGACTGACACTAAACTGGACACTCATCTACACAGAAACCATCAATATTGATAATTAGAAAGAGTTTGTTTGTCTATCCTCTATAGACTACTAAACAGTTTCATGTACAGTTACCAAATTTCATATGCATATCTATTAGACCCAGGGAAAAGTTTTAGCATTTGTCTCATGTGAAAAGGTGGAGCATGTTCTTCTCAAAAAAGACTCTCCCACAAAAAAAATAAATAAATGAATAGATAAATAAATAAATAAAAAATAATCAGTGAGAAGCCATGTTGCTGCAAGACATAACTAATCTTACAGAACTTAAATTTCTAGACTGCAAAAGAAAAAGACATTAACAAATGGTCTTACTAAAATGATTATTCACGTTTAATTAAACATCAATAAGTAGGTTTATAGGTAGTTCTTTCCAGTTGGAAATGTAAAATAATTATATTTCAATATTGCTTAACATTCTAAAGAGAGAGAAAAAAAAATCAATAAAGCTCTTAAGTGTCATTGGTCAAAATTAAAAAATATTCCTCTACAAAATTGTGAATTTTTTCTTAAGACAATATTAGCTTGATAACATAATATAAAAATTAGTAAATACTTTTCTATTTATAATTAATGTTTGATAGGAATTCTTGAAACTATTTAATTGTGTGCAAATTGTACATATAAAAAATAATTACTAGAAGCTACAATTATTTAGAAAGGATTATATATTAGTTACTTGAAACTATATAATTGCTCGCAAATTATTAGTGCTAAATAAAAATACTTGATACCATATAACTATGTGCAAACAAATGATTATTATTAAATAGTAATAGTTACTTGAAGCCATATAATTGTGCATGAATTATCATTAGATAAGAATACCTCATTGACCCAGTGGGTAGAGCGTTCGCCAATGATTTGTGAGACCTGGGTTCAATCCCAGGTTGCGTCATACCAAAGACTTTTAAAAAAATATGGTACTTGATACCTCCTTGCTTAACACTCAGCAATATAAGGTACGTATCGAGGGTAAAGTGGAGCAATCCAGGGAAAGGAGTAGCGCCCACCCCTACACCTCGGTGTAGTAGCTATTGAAAAGGGAGCCTTCTGGTCGCCCTCAACTACGGTCGCCAACTTTACTTACTTATATCAGGTAGGAACACTTGATATCATATAACTGTGTGCAAACAAATCGTTATAGACAAATAAAAAAAATACAACAGTAACATTGAAAATATAGTTATGATTACAATCAAACATTTAGAAATCAGTCAAATTTCAGCATTAAATAACCCAGGAGGTGTTGATGTGCTGTTAAATAAACCAAACAAAACCTCTTTTCTGTGTATGTGTATTTATTTTTTTAAGTAACAATTACTGTAGATTGTAAATCTTAATGTTTCAACTGGTGTAGTTAATTATAATCAAGTCAATTTGCTGTTGTAGATCAGAGGTAGATAATTTGTTTGGAGGCAGGCCACATTAGATAGGTTTTTATTTTTTTACAGGTCAAAATAAATAGATACAATAAGAGAATCTCCAACAGAAAACATGATCAACTTAGAACAAATTTAATGGATTACAATAGCTATTGGCCAAATGGGTAGAGTGTTCGCCAATAGTCCAGGAGACCTGGATTCAATCCCAGGTCACGTCATACCAAAGACTTTAAAAATGGTACTTGATACCTCCTTGCTTAACACTCAGCATTATAGAGTGTTCGCCAATGATCTGGGAGACTTGGGTTCAATCCCAGGTCGCATCATACCAAAGACTTTAAAAAAAATATGGTACTTGATACCTCTTTGCTTAACACTCAGCAATATAAGGTATGTATCAAGAGTAAAGTGTAGCAATCCAGAGAAAGGAGTAGCACCCTCTTCTATACCTCGGTGTAGTAGCTATTGAAAAGGGAACCTTCTGGTCACCCTCGACTACGATCGACAACTTTACTTTCACTTACAATAGCTATGATTAAAGAGACAGATTATTCTTTTATTATTGATCTAATTTTTTAGGGATGGGTATGGCTAAGTTGTGATGAATTTCATTTATCCTAAGTAAAGAGAATGGGCTGCTTTATGTCTTTCATGTAAGTGGGCATTTGTAATGTAAAGAGAACACATGCACAGGTCCTTGTGTTACTATCACATATGAATATGTATGTATCATCATGTATATAAGGACTTGTCCAAATCGATAGAGGTTAAGTTCACAAGTAACTGATGGAATTACAGTTGTTGCTTCATTTCTGTATCCCCTATTTTCATATTACAACTGATATTGCAAGACTAATCAAAATCCAATAGATAGATGGATGAAGGGATGCATACTCCCCTTCCCTAAAAAGCGGGACCATGGATTAGCCAAAAACTATCGAGGCATAACACTTACATCCATAGCAGCCAAAATCTACAATGCCCTACTACGAAACCGCATAGAACCCAAAATCGACAACATACTTAGGAAAAACCAAAATGGCTTCCGAAGAAATAGATCCACGACCTCACAAATATTAACCATCCGTAGAATCCTTGAAGGTGTGCGGGCAAAAAACCTACAAGCGACATTAATATTTGTCAACTTTACCAAGGCCTTCGATTCCATTCACAGAGAAAAGATAGAACAAATCTTACTAGCGTACGGCATACCTAAAGAAACCGTAGCAGCTATAACGATTCTCTATAGAAACACCAAAGTAAAAGTACGATCACCAGATGGAGACACAGAATACTTCGACATTGTAGCAGGAGTACTACAAGGGGACACGCTGGCTCCGTACCTCTTTATCATTTGTCTAGACTACGTACTTAGAACATCGATTGACAACACGAGGTCGATTTCTAAGCAGAGTACAGCTGGTTTGAATATAGAGTTTTCCTTCTCCTAGACTGGATATTGCTTGACCACAGCTAAAGAAACCAGTCTACACATGGCTGAGGTAAGAAGAGAAAGATTCATGCCTTTCCAAAAGGCATTAAAGTAAAGTAAATGTAAACAGCCTCCTCCAGGATTTGAACTAGATTTGCCATATCCATTTCCTGTCATTATAACTGTTACACTAAGTGTGCTTTGTACACTAAGAAAAGAGTAACATACTTGCAAATAGGCAGTTGATATTTTGTCTCAGATACATCAGTTCACAGATTGAAGTCCTCCTCAAAAGTAAAAGCCAATTACTAACAAGTAAAAATAGGCAGTATTCATTATGGGTTCTCAACAGCCAAAAGTGTAATAGACTTTGGTACATAAAGCAGCTATGTGAGGATACGGCATGTAGCCCTGAAAACCTGCCAGAAGCGATGAACGATAGGGAGAAGTGGCGAGAGAGGGTCAGGGATATCCGTGCTGGCGACACAACATGATGATGATGATATTAGACATTTACATGGCAAATTGAACCCCCCTCGTAAGTTCCGCAAAATAAGTCCCACATCCAAATTTTTAAAAATCAGATTCTTCGTTTATTAATCAATAGTAATCAAAAGAAAATTTTCAAGAAAAATAAAAAACGAAGACATTTTCACAATGGGGTCACAGCCATATACCTTGGCATATAATTCAAACTTTAGATCAGTTAGTTTATTTATTGCATGCAGCATGAGTAGATTTTTCATGTGTAAGCCATGTAGAGTCAAGCAACTTTTTCTTTTGCAATGAATCAAACTGATTTGATCATTTTAAAGGTGAGAAACTTAGCATAATATCAATACATCAATTATGCTTTCAATTCAAAGCCTCAACAATGGTTATTATTTGCACTAGGATTATATTTTGGCCTATGGGATAAGAAGTCAACAGGGATGGGTAGGTCTTTCAGTTCTTGCTTTCAAAAAACATTTTAATGGATTACTAGTTGAACCAGTGGAAATTCCATGGTTTAATTAATGTATACAAATAAATATACAATATCCAGGAAAAGGAGTAGCACCCTCCCCTACACTTCTGTGTAGTAGCTATTGAAAAGGGAGATTTCTGGTTGCCCTTGATTACGGTCGCCAACTTACATATGATACAGTGTGTGACAGAAATATCTCCCACTTTTTAAACTGTCACCTGTGCAGTGCAAGTTAACTTAGGCAAGTGCCAATGGTAGCTCCATCTAGTTAAATGTCTTACCATAGTTTGTTTTTTTGGAGGGGGTAGATATAATCAGTTACAATCATTGCTCGGACTGGTGCCCACTGTGTATTTGCTGTTGAAACATTTTTAAAGACTGGTGAATTGGTAATTGCCACACAGAGTTTTTCAAGCTTATTTCATGTTAAATTGGAATGATGCTGTGCTGACATCATTTTTAACCCATAGTAGAGTATGGATTTTCAATCTGGAACAGCATCATTCCAAAGTAACACAAAATGAGCACAAAAAGCCCTCTGAGTAGCAAAACAAATTTACAAAATTAACAGAAATTAATAAAAACATATTAAAACATCACAACGTATTTTTCATAATACTAATTTTTCTTTTAATACCCTGACTTTCTTGGGGGTGTCCTTGTGGTGTAATGGTTAAAGCGATGGACTGCGGAATCGTAGTACACGAGTTCATACTCCAGTCGCACTATTACATTCACTTTCGGGCAAATACCCTTGGAAAAGGTATGAACCCCCTTATCCTCCCAGCTATGGGTTAAATAGTACCACTACTGTTCTTCTAGGAGAATGGCTTTGGCATTAAATAACCTAAAAAGAGTTGATATGCCATTAAACAAAAGAAACCAAACCAAACCAAACCAAACCTGACTTTCTTCAATGTTGGATTGTACAATTTTAAAAATACTGAAAATACATTTTGAAAATTAATCAATACAAAATCTTTAGGACTTGTTAATAAATATTGGTATTTATAAAAGGTAACTGCATCAATATCTGATCATGTTTACTTTTTAAGTATGGTTTGGTTAGGTTTCTTTGTTTTATAGCATATCAACCTTCATGGGTTATTTAATGTAACAGCCATCATTGTAGAAGAACAGCAGTGATACTATTTAACCCATAGCTAGGGGGATAAAGAGGTTCATGCTTTTCCCAAGGATATAAGTCTAAAAATGAATGTAATTTTGAAAGTATGCTTAAATTTCATAAAATGAAAAAGATCAAGCAGTCATTAATTACAATTCCAAGATTACTGAAGTAATTCAATGAAAATGAGAGCCCCAAGTAGAAAACAGTTAACTGGGACAGGCGTGCAAAGAATTTTTGTAACCTGATTCAAGTGCTGATAAAATCATACATCATCATCATGTCGTGCCGCTAGCACGGATATCCCTGACCCTCTCTCGCCACTTCTCCCTATCGTTCATCTCCTCTGGCAATTCTTCTGGGCTACATCCTGTATCCTCACATAGCTGCTGTATGTATATTCGAGCTGGTCATCCTGCTTTTGCTCGGCTATATGTGGGGTCCATAGGAGTACATCACTTATGAGTTCGTCTCTGCTTCTCCAGCAGTGTCCTGCATGTCTGGTTCGTCTAACTTGGATAGATTTTGTGATGGGAGGTAGGTGGCCGTATAGTTGGTGCCTTGTGGGATGTTGCCACCAGGACTTGTTCAATATTGCTCACAACATTCTTGTGTAATTGCTGTCTAGATTCTTCTCCAGCCGTTTTGTTAGCGTCCAAGTAGTGCATCCATACAGCAGTATCGACATGACTGCTGCCTGGAAGAAACTGCGTTTCATTTTATTGGTCCGATCTGATTTCCACATGATCGATAGCCTATCAATAGCTGTTCATGCCTTCGTTAGCAGCGTATCGATGTCTTTTTCAGTTGATGAGACACTGCTTCCTAGGTAGGGGAATTTGTCTTAGTAACCAGAATTCAAAACCTGGATGAGACTGTGTTCCACTTGGTTCTAATGACCTTGGGAAAGGCATGAATCTGTCAATTCTCCAGCTATGACTAAATAGGAGAGCAAACTGGGCTTTTTAGCTCAAGTTAGGTTTGCCTAGTTGACTGGGGCTGTAGAATACACTGAATGAGTGTCCTGGATATGACACTAAACAATCTGATGGTGAGGTCCCAGTAATGCTGGGGCTGTGGGGAATGCGGAGTACCCCTTTACTGTCATCGCTCCCAGGTCCACTCTGACCCAGAGTGGTAGCACCTGATAAGGGTCCTATCTATGGGTTAAATAGAACTAAACCATGCTTCCTTCACAATACTGATTTTTGCATTTAAACTGTGTATTTATGCTAAATTGAATTGTTTAGTATAGAACTGTTTTGACTTTTAAACTGTATACTTATGCTAAACTGAATTGCTCAAAATAGAACTGTTTTGACATCTAAACTGTGTACTTATGCTAAACTGAATTATCTGAAATAGAACTGTATTGACATTTAACTCTGTGTATTGCCCAGTTGGCTGGAGCTGTAGAATACACTGACTGCACCTCTGCAGAGGGGTAAGACTCCTCCCCAATGAGTGTCCTGGATATGACACTAAACAATCTGATAGTGAGGTCCCAGTAATGCTGGGACTTTGGGGAATCTGGAGCACCCCTTCATTGCCATTGCTCCCAGGTCCACTCTGGCCCTGTGTGGTAGCACCTGATAGGGCCCTATCTATGGGTTAAATAGAACTAATGGCACTTATGCTAAATTGAATTGTTTGATTAAACTGAATGGCTTGAAACAGAAATGTTTTTGACAATTAAACTATACTTACATTTATTCTGCGTGTTTATGCTAAACTGAATTATTTGAAATAGAACTGTTTTTTGACATTGAAACTATATTTACATTAAACTGAATAGTTTAACATAGAACTGTTTTGACATTTAACTGTGTGTAAACAAAATCTGTACTTATACCAAACTGAATTAACCAAATTAAAACTGCTTGACTAAACTGAATAGCTTGAAACAGAATTGTTTTTCGCGATTAAACTGTACTTACATTTAAACTGCGTGCTTGTGCTGAACTGAATTGTTCAAAATTGAACTGTTTTTGACATTGAAACTGTACTTACACTAAACTGAATTGTTATATATAACTGTTTGAATAAACTGAAAAGTTTGAAATAAAAATGTTTTTGACAATTAAACTGTGTACTCATGCTAAACTGAAATGTTTTAAATAGAAGTGATTATTTACATAAAAAATGGATTTGGCGTTAAATAACCAACAAAGTTTGATATGCCATAAAACCCAACCAACCAACCATCTAGTTAGGTAACCTGCCTAAGTGAAGGAAAACTTTGAATTCAAACCAGCTGTACTCTGCTTGAAAATTGATCTTGTATCACATTCTGCTGGTGACTGAGAAATTGTGTAAATATGTACATGGGTACTGAGGGGTTTTATTCAGCTTTGTCTATCTATGCCTTCTCACCACACTTAGCATATTACACACCAATGACCAATGACACACGTAAGTAGGTAGTTACAAAAATATCAATATATATGAGGATCATTATATAAGTTTCAGACTTTTTTTGTATGGGCACTTTTATTGATAATACACACATGAAACTCTTGTCTCCTTCGAAGTATTCTCTTCCAGCTGCAATGCACTTGTTGTAACATCCAACAACTTCTGAAAGGCCCCATGGTGGTCCTCTTGTGTCAGCGTGTCAATGACCTTCGTCACAGCCTCTTTCATCTCCTCAATTGTCTCATAACGACAGCCTCTTAGCTTAGGGAATAACCAAAAGTCACAGGGAGCAAGGTCTCGACTACAGGGATGGTGAGGAACTGTCTTGATGCCCATCTTGGTCAAATAGTCTGTGACAAGGATGGAGTTGTGGACTGGTGCATTGTCCTGGTGGAAATGCCACTGACCCGATTTGCTGGCCTCTTCCGACGGAATCTCTTCCTGAAATCCCTTAAAACCTTAACATAGTAACCCTAACTCTAACCTTTTGGCCGATCAACTCTGGTGTATTGACTTCCTTACTCCTCCCACAGCTCTCATCATCCCTTACAGACTCCCTGCTTTCCTTGAATCTCTTATGCTACTCAAATACTGATGCTCGATTCATGCAAGATGCCCCAAAAGCAGTCTGAAGCATTCCCTACATTTCTGTGGCATTTTTTCCAAGTTTAAAGCAAAATTGTATTGCATATCGTTCTTCTAAATTGTCCTCACGTCCAGATTGCATTTTTGAAATTCAGCAGCTGTGACAATCAGGCTTTAGTATAGTGTATTCCAATTCCTGCTGTAGCTGTTGATTTGAACCTGAAATCATAAAAATTAGTCAGTCATTTCATAAGATGTATAGCAATAACATAGTGAATTTTCAAGAGTCTATGACAATTTTAAATGCCTGTACAAAAAAAGTCTGGAAACTTATTAAATGCACCACGTAGATTTAAAATTCAAAAGAAGAAAAGAGAAATTTAAATGAAAACAGGCACGAAACTATAAAAGAATAAGATTGAAAGAAAAAGCAGGGTAGACAACTATTTATTACATAAAAAATTTGCTTTCAGTTAAAAAATTTTAAGGTGCTGTATTTGACAGCTTATAAGATGAACTTTCTTACCCAAAAATGTTCCATAAAAACCACCCTGCATCTTATAAGGATAAGAGTCAGTTTTGAGTTACTAGTTAGTAGAGTTTTATAACTGCCAATGGCCCTTAAATTAAATCACAAACATTTCCACAAATGTAAACAAGTTGCTTCAACACCGACAATGGCAACTCTTTTCTAATATAAAGTAAGTAAGTAAAATTGGTGACCGTAGTCAGGGGTGACCCAAAGGCTCCCTTTTCGATAGATACTACACCAAGGTGTAGGGAAGGGTGCTACTCCTTTCCCTGGATTGCTTCACTTTACCCTTGATCCGTACCTTATAATGCTGAGTGTTAAACAAGGAGGCATCAAGTACCATTTTTTGAGTTTTTAGTATGACTCAACCTGGGATTGAACCCAGGTCTCCCGAGCCATTGGTGAACACTCTAACCATCATGCCACCAGTATTTCATATAAAATAACACAAATCAGGGGTTTACATCTCAAAATAGGAGACTCTGATCTCAAAGATAAACCAATTTTGGAAGGTCCCAGCAAATATTAAGGTTTTTCAATGAAAAATATTCGGATTTAATAAAGATCTAGATATATATTAAACTTTGAAAATGACCTGATAGTGGGGAGGGTTATAAACGTCAAGTAAATACTCTTCACTAGACATTCATAGTTTAAACCTGTTTATTCATTTTTTAAATGCCAGCCCAAATTGAAGTGTATCTTATAAGCCACCAAATATGGCAACTCAAATCAGAAGAAAAAAAATATAGATGGATTTTTTTTTTAAAACACTGAGAATTTTTTCATTTTGTTCATTGCCTATAAAATTACTTTTTTGGCACTTTTTATGAACTTAGTGATGTAGGGGATTGGGTATTTGGTTTAATGGCATATCAACCCTGATGGGTTATTTAATGCCAAATCCTGTTTATATATACATACATACATACATACATACATACATGATTTGTAAGCAAGTTGTTTGTAGGCAACTTTATTTTTGAATGAGTTAGAGTTCATTTATTTGCACACAAATGGTTTCCAAGTATTACAAGCTAATGATAATCATTCTATTTAATATTAATCATCTGTTTGCAAACAATTAAAATTGTTTCATTTGAAGAATATAGTCAAGACAATCACACAGGTGCTGAGACTTGATATGACTAATCGATTGATCAGATCGAGCCTCTCCAATTGCTCGTCTAGTTCAGTAAGAACCAAATTGGAGTGTTGCAGGTCATGTGACTGCTGCGGTTGCTGGGTAACAGACTGCTCAGCTACCAGGATTCCATCCTCTAATATCATGGATCACCACTAACAGCCAATGGGTGGCCTTGTTGAAGTGGTCTTACTCCTTTGCAGAGGTGCAGTCAGTGTATTCTACAACTCCAGCTGACATGGTAAATGATGAAGGGGATGAAGTAAGGTATAAAAACCTTAATTTAGGGTACCATAAGTCGGAAGAGCCTGCTTTCTTTGAAAATCAGCATTTGAAATCCAATTTTTTAATTAATGCAAATATGAAATAAACCAATATCTCATTCACAAAGCAGTTTCTGGTACGAGTAATTTTAGATATTTGTGAAGTTTATTATATTTAACATCATCATTCAGTCTTCAAATGACTTTCAATTCTTACGTTATTTTTCAGTCAAATTGTAAATGAATTCTTCAACTTGAATAATATTGTTCCATTTTAATTTCAATTTCATATACACCTCATTTCAATTTTAACATAGCCTATCAAAAGGGTTTAGAATATGCTGACTGTGTCTTCTGCAAAGGGGTAATAAGTAAAAAGTAAGTTAAGTTGGTGACCTTAGTTGAGGGTGACCGAAGGCTCCTTTTTCAAAAGCTACTACACCGAGGTGTAGGGGAGGGTGCTACTCTATTCCCTGGAAAAAGTGGTGCCCAAGGAATAACACTAAACTGCATCTGATGGTAAGGCTCAAAATCTGGAGAGTGTGAACCCAATCCTTCATTGCTATTACTCCCAGGTCCACTCTGACCCATAGCGGTAGTACCTGTTAGGGTCCAATCTGGAGCTCAAATCTGTTTAAAAGATATCCTTAAAAGGAATACTTGATATCATAAAAGATATCCTTAAAAGGAATACTTGATATCATATGACAGTGTGCAAAAAACTTAAGAAACTATACAAAAAATCTAACTATGAATGTACACTGTACACAATTCCCTAACCTCTAGGCATAAAAGGATCTTTTATCTTTTAATGAATCATTCAAACAAGCCAGTTGCTCACAAGGCAAAATAAAAGTAATAAGATTGTTACAGCAAATGAGAAAGTTTGTTTGCTTCGGAAATCATCATTCAAAATCCTAGCTTTTATCTGGAATTGAACCACTGAACTATTTCAATCCCAAAACAAACCACAAATAATAGAATTTATAGATAAAAAAAATTTGCAGATACTTTTTGTGATGACTTCATAATAGTTTAATTGAGCCTCAGTGTAGGACTTGGACAAACAATGTTTCTACATTGAGATAGCATTAACTTTTACAGATTGTTGATTTAGATCATCATGTGTATTTTTTCTCGATTGTTTCATCAATTGGCCCATTCTTCAATCATTGCCAAATGAAATGGTGTGTGGTTTCTTAATGATCTGCATTCATTCAACCAGCAAAATGTGAACAATCAGAAAATATCACTTCTCTATCATATCACCTAATAATAAACAGAAAACAACACCAATCAAAATGTTGGGAAAGCAAAAACATCAAAGCTTGATAATGTATTTCTTGTAAATGTCATTGTTAGATTTGTGTTAAATAACAGAGTCAAGACAAGGGTGATCAACAAAAGTGTATGAATCTCTGGTTATAAAGAGAAAATTGTTACTGGAAGAAAAAAAAGAAATTGATAACAGAGAGAAACATTATTTAATGTTGGAGTTAATGGGGTTGGCATGGACACTGAGAGGCTTCAACCAGAAATAAACAAAAGATTCCAGCAGAACCTCCTAGATATAAAGTTGGTAAAGAGGATGCTGGAATTTGGCGTTTTTGTTTTTCTACTGACAAAATAAGAAGCCTAATGCTGGCTTTTTATAGCTTCTATATCTGCAAAGCTAAAATTATTTAGGATATTACTTGTGCCATAAACTATTTGTTTTAAAAGGTCCTACATTTGTGAGAAGGTGAATATTTATACACTGAGAGTATTGCAGATTTTACAATGAGGACTGAATGAAAAAACTTTCATCTTTTTCCAAAGAATTATTTGGATAACTAAACTCTAGCAATATTTTTATTAGAGCAATACACTTAAATTGCTTTAATTTAGAGAATAAAACAATTTCTAGTTCAATTCATCCAAATTCCAAATACAATGAAGATGCTAATTCCTTCATTAATTCCTAAATAGAAGCATCAATATCATCATGGACTTCTGTTACAATGCAAAACCAACAACTTCACACATCATTTAATATCAATTAAAGGTGAAGTGTTTTTTTATAAGAATATCAGCCAAACATATTGTGGCTTTCAATTTAATATCAGTGTATATACATTGATCAATTTTAATATCAGTAAGACAAAATGATAATTTAGGTGGAAGTTGAAAATCATATTGTAACAGTTTAGTTTTCTTGTATCAATGAACTAACAACTACATACAGTGGTTCCTCTCTAAAATAGCTGTCACATCCATGAGAAATAAATTGATACTATTTGTTTTAGCCAAGCAAAAGCTTGGCTATTTATAATGACAGCCATTTTAGAGAGGAACCACTGTATGTAGTTGTTAGTTCATTGATACAAGAAAACTAAACTGTTACAATATGATTTTCAACTTCCATCTAAATTATTACTTTCTCTTTGCATTCTGATATAAAATCTCTTTGTACCCAAATAAAATTGATAAATGTATATACACTGATATTAAAATTGATCAATGTATATACACTGATATTAAAATGAAAGCCACAATTTCTTTTTGAAGAGAAAAGAAATCTGTTCGACTGAAAAAATAAATTTTGAATATGTCTAATAATTTTTAAATGTAATATTTAGCCAAATAAAAATGAAAAGATTTTTCACCAAAACTTCAATTCTATTCAAACAAATGAAAGTTTTACTTGTAATTCTATCGAAAATAGTAAAATACATCAGTCACCTTTTAGTTGTACTTGTCAAATAAAACAACATTAAAAAAAGATTATCAATTTGAAACTTTGAATTCTGAACCTCTGTACTCCTCTGGTGAAATATATGTTTCTGCTTTGGTTTGGTTTTATGGCATATCAACGATTGTAGTTTACTTAATCCTAAATCCAGTTTATACATACATATTAGATATATATGATTTGTTAATATAAGTCAACAAAGTTAAATAGTTCCAAGTATTGCTATGTATAACTAAGAATTTAATTAAACATCAACCATTTGTTTACACACAGTTAAATGATCAAACAGTTCTATTTCAAATAATTCAATCTAGCATACGTCATTCATTTTCACAGTTTAAATGTCAAACAGTTCTATTTGATCTATAGATAGGACGCTATCAGATGCTACCACTACGGATCAGAGTGGACCTGGAAGCAAAATGAATGAAGGAGTACTCTGCATTTCCCAAAGCTCCAGCAGGAACTTAACCATCTGATTGTTTAATGTCATATACAGGATACTCATGGGTGTTTGGGGGGGGGTCTTACTCTTCTGCAGAGTTGCAGTCGGTGTATTCTACAACCACAGCCAAATGGGCTGTGAAATATGTGTGTCTGTGTGAAGGAATTTACCCAACCCTTCCATCATAAGTAGGCAGTGACACAAGGTTAATTTTTAAGCTAAGTAAAGCTGGTTTGAATATAGAATTTCCATTCTTCTAGGCTGGTTACCTTACCAAGGCTAAAGAACCCAATCTTCCCTATAATTACCCATGGCTGGAATGAAATCAAGTGGTTTCATGTCTTTCCAAAGTGCATTAACAAAAAGTGAAGTATTAACGAACTCATCCAAAATTTGAACTCAAGCTGCAGATTCCATCTCCTATGATAATAACTGTTATGTTCAGAGTGCGTGTCTCATCCAATGTCCCAGAAATTTAATTTTTTGCATGGATGTCGATTTGACCTCAGACCCTAGAATAAACTATTGAGGTTGACCCGCCCTTTACACAAAAGATCATTTGAGGTCATCAGATAGTGAAATATGCAATTTCTGGCCAAATGAAGTGAAACAGAAACTTTGATATAAAGTACAAAAATATTTTTTGATCTTATAAATGATGGGATGAACAAAGCTAGATCCATATTTTTGATTTTTTTATATGGCAAATAAGATTGGATATATATATATATATATATATATCGAAATACTTAAAAATATATATATATATATATATATATATTGAATATTCATGAGGAAATAGTGAAAATGACTTTAAAAATTTACAAAAGATAAAACAAGAAGAAAGTTATTGGGGAAAGCGTTTCTCAGAAGTTGATCAGAATTTTTTTCCACATTTAAAACTCTTTGTGTTGTGTATGCATTTCTGTAATGTCCATATTTCTGTATTCATAGAATTTTGTTAAAATATATACAAGGGTAATTCAATAAATAAAGTGAATTTTACAAAAGGAGCTGACAATAGGAAGTACTCTTTACACCAAGCACGTTTTTCAAGGAAATCAATAGTGATGGGCTCTTTTATGTTCCAAAACATTGCCAGCATGACCTCCTTTACTGACCACTTTTTCTTTTTTGATTCAGGTTTGTTGAAGCAAATGTGTGTTAAACCCATTTCTAAATATTTTTTTGATTAAAATATACTTTTCTATACACATCACATATTCTTTGGCAAATTTCATATGGTTCACCAAATATTTCATGACAGACCTCTGTTTAAGCATGAAGCACTCTGTTTGTTTTTAAATATTTCTGCATGATTAAAATAACTTTAAATGATTCCAAACAATGCAGAGTTTACATTTATGGAAAAAAAACTCTAAAGAAAAAAAAACTTGACTTTTTCAAAAAATTCCCCTTATTTATCAAATGACCCTCATATATCACAAAAAGAAAGAAAGACTTATCCCATCATCTGGTTTGGTTATGGAAGCAATACTCATGTAGCTTGTCTTAGGCAGGAATAGTCTGACAGAGCACATCCCTCTAACGTTTGTTTAAATTCAGAGTTTTTTCCCCTAGACTAGTTGCTATACCAAGATTAAAGAGCCCAGTCTACCCTACTATTTACCCAAAACCGGAAGGAGAATAGTTGGATTCATGCCTTTCTTAGAGGTAATAGTGCTATGTGAAATGCAAACAGCCTTGTTCAGGATTCGAACTTGATTTACCCAGTCCATTTCCTACAATGATAATTGCTACATTAAAAGTGTCATTGATATACCAGAAGAATTTCAGTAAATATTTTGTTTCTAATATTTTTTTCAGAACATTATCTGTAAAGAATTGTTTCAGCTTTATGCAAAAATTTATGCTCATAAAATATCTAATGAATGTTCACAATGAAACTTCATGAAATATTTTAAAGACTTTTTGTAGATAAAACCTAAATCAAAAATATGTTTTTATATATACTTTTTGGTTTTGAGGGAACACTGGCGAGGTTATTTATGGATGTAACAGATTTTTGCTGTTACTGTTTGTTCAGCAATTTTCAGGCCAAATATTTCAATAGCCTGCAGCCCACTATAAACATAACAAATTTTTTGTTTATGGTTTGAAGGGTAATTTGGAGCACAGATAACCTCCTTTTGGAGCACATGGGAATTATCAATTCAGAAAAATAAATACTCTCTGCAAGAGAGATTTTTCCAAATATTTACAGATTATTATTTTGACAAAATGCAACTCTTTTTATAGCAGACAGATTTTCATACCATCCAGCAAAAATCATTTGATATTAACACATTGAAAGAACAGAAAAAATAAAATATTTATGTTGGCTTAATGAGTAGAGTGTTCGCCAATGATCTGGGAAACCAAGGTTCCATCCCATGTCGAATCATACCAAAGACTCAAAAAATGGTACTTGATGCTGCCTTGCTTAGCACTCAGCACTATAAGATGAGGATCAAGGGTAAAGTGGAGTAATATTGGGAATGGAGTAGTGCCCTCTCCAACACTTTGGTGTAGTAGCTATTGAAAAGGGAGCCTTTAAGTCACCATCGACTAAGGTCGCCAACTTTACTTACTTTATATCTAGTGACACAAATATTATTGAATATATCTTTTACAGAAAAAGAAATACTTTAGGGTTTGTTTTTTGTTTGTTTGTTTATTTGTTTAATTAAAACAGATCAAATATCTCAGAAGAAAAAATTAGAGATTGGATAAATTTTGAGTCTAAAAGAGAAATAACTTTGAAAATTAATTCATGATAAATTCCACTAAAGTTTAATTTATATTACATTCTTTATTGCTTTAAACAGTTTACCAAATTGTGCCACAAATAATCACTATATACCCATTGTTCTTCAATTATTAACTAAATTTCTTTTAATTATTCACTAATTATCTAATTATTTCTTTAATTATTAACTAATATCTAATTATTAATTAATAATCTCTTTAATAATTTTAATCTATAAAATTCCTTTTAATAAATAATCTTAATCTAATAATTTTGTCTTTAATTATTAACTAATAATCTTTATATACACTTTGTCCATTAATTATTAACTAATTTAGTCATTTCTTTAACTATTAACTAAATTTCCCATGAAATTATTTCCTTTTGTATGCATTTTTAATTATATGTTTAGGTGATTTACAAAACTCAAGAAATGAGTTTCAAAAAATCTCATTTCTAGAAATGTGCAAAAAGTTTAGAAAGCTCTGATTGTTATAGTTGAATCAAAAAAGATCCTTATTGAAAAAAGAGGCATCTATTTACTTTTGTTAGTTTCTGTACAACATAGAAATATTTACATCACTTAACAAAGCACTTAAAAGAATAACAATATAGAAGGAATATTGTTAACTTTTTCTTTTAAATTCTAAATGACATAGAGTTAATAAATTCAAGATCAAAAGTATGAAGAACGAAAACCATTTAAATGATATGAAAACTAAAACTAAAACTAATATCACAGAACAAAGGAATAGAATGATTTAATATTTGAATCCATGTACACATCAGTCTCTGCAGCGAAAAATTAACAGGATTTGTTATAAAACCAGATTTTATATTTCCCCAATGTGAAGATAACCAAAAACCTTACACAAGAGAAAACAATTACATGTTTTACACAGAGTTGTATTAAGTTGGTACATAATTTCTTAGCATCATCTTTTGTATGATGTTAGGGAAATCTTGGAAGTTTTTTAGATTTTAAGCATTTTTATTGAGTATTGTAATAAATTAAATGAAGTATTGTCTTTATTGGGAATCCTTTTGAGATGAGGCTTCTTAATCTGAGAATCTGTGGCGCAGCGGATAGAGGCGTTGAGTCTCTATGGTTCCAGGTCAACATTGTCAGAAGATAGCAGTTTCAATTCCTACCCAAGCCGGCCAGAGGTTTACTTGGTCAAAAACGTGGTGTGATAGACAACAACTATGGAAGGCAGTAATTACAGGGGATATGGTTACAAGACTCAGCATTCCTATCTGAGGTCACAGTTAATCACCTGAAGAAGGCCAGAGGTGAAATTTGTCTGAAACGTAGTGAGAAAAACAACAAAAAAACGACCAAGATGAGGACAAAAGTCCGCAATGAAAAATATAATTCTCAGATAATTGAAGTATATCATTTACAAAGAAAAATAGAGAAAATAGACAAATGGGATCTGCATACAGAAACTCTGTCACCAAAAATATATGCAGCAATACAAAAATAAGTACAGTCCTTATATAAAATTAGAATAGTATAAATACAAAGTGCTAAGTGATTGTCGGTTTCTTAGTCTGATGATCCTATTTACCTAACCCCTCCACTCGGGCAGGATATGACACAAGGTCAATTTTTAAGCAAAGTTTTACAGGTTTGAATTCAGAGTTTTCCTCCTCCTAGACTAGTTGCCTCACTAAGGCTGAAGAATCTAGTCTGCCCTACTATTTACCCATAGCTGGAGGGAGAATAATTGGATTCATACCTTTCCCAAGGGTATTAGTGCTGTGTGAAATGCAATCAGTCTCGTCCAGGATTTGAACTCGTGTCGCCGTGTCCATTTCCTACGACAATAACGATTACACCACGGGCACCTCCTAGTCTGATGATCGCATTATCAAGAAACATAGTCACCAAGCATTCTTGATTCTACACTATTCTAACTTAGTCCAATTTGCTGGGGCTGTGGAATATACCAATTGCAACTCTGCAGAGAGGTAACCTCACCACAATGAGTGTCCTGGATACAACATTAAACAAATGGTGAGGCTCTAGTAATGCTGGAGCTTTGGGAAATGTGAAGTACCCCTTCATTGACATCACTCTCAGGTCCGCTCTGGCTTGGAATGGTAGCACCTGATAGGGTCCTAACAATGGTTCAAATAGAACGGTTTGACATTTAAACTAAGTGCAAACAAATGACTTACACTAAATTGAATTGTTTGAAATAGAATCATTTGATAATTTTACTGTGTGTAAACAAATGACTGATGTTCAATTGAATTGTTAGTGATAGATAGCAATACCTGGAACCATTTAATTTATGCTAAATTGAATTGTTAGAAATAGAATTGTTTGACCATTTAATTGTGTGTAATCAAATAACTGATGTTTAATTGAATTGTTAGTGATAAATAGCAATATTTGGAACTATTTAACTTTGTTAACTTATACTAGATAGAACTGTTTGATCATTTAACTGTGTGTATCTAGAAAATGTGTTTACAAATCATATATATATATATAGGAGTTGACATTAAATAACCAACAATAGTTGATATGCAAGAGAACAAAACCAAACCAATAGTTAGATCTACACATGCTCTATCACCAATATTGAGCACTCTCAATTTATTGATACAGGAAACTACAATATTTGTGTGTGTGTGTGTGTGTGTGTGTGTGTGTGTGTGTGTGTGTGTGTGTGTGCACGTGCATGTGTGTGTGTGTGTGTGTGTGTGATTTTACTTTTGGTGACAGTGTTTAAATGTTGTAGAACTTGGTAATAGATAATGATTAATAATATCCATTTGGATTGAATTATGATTCACAAAAATAATAACATTTTGGTATCTTTGATTTTAAAAGACTAAACTAAGGCTTGTAAATTACAGTATTTCTCATAAATAAGGGACATTGTGCCATATTAAGCTTTGTAAATTAGAAATTAGTCTATCATCTGTATCTAAGTAAATTCTAACACTTTTTTATAAAAAATAAAGTTTTTATAAAAAAAATAGTAGGAATGTATTTATTTATGGGTGATACTGTAATTTACAGAGTTTAATATGACATAGGGTCACTTATTTATGGGTGATACTGTAATTTACAAACCTTAATAAAATCAGAAGCTAGTAAAATGCGGGAAAAGGAAAACCAATCAGCATTAAAGCAGTTTGTATTTTGCTTCTTACTTGACTTTGAAAAATATTGTTTTGGGCTAAGAGAGTGACTGGCAATGAAGAATAAATTTATCACAAAAATCAGAGTGATAGCTACACACAAAACAGCATTCAACATCTCAAACTAAATGGAATTTGACAAGAAAAAAATTCTTCTAGGCTTGATGAGGTTCAAAGAGAATTCATAATTACAAATTGCTGAAGACATGACAAACTGTGACTGTACAATGATACCATGAGCAATTGGCTCATTCGAATGAGGCATTTAAAGATTGTTTTAAAAAATGTTCTAAGTAAAGAAGACAATTAGTAACTTTACTGCATGACAATTCCTGACCTTTTTGCAAATACAATGCACTTAACAGTTATGGAGCAGAAACAGGAAGTTCTTCAATATATAACATATTCTCCAGGTTTGTCACTTTTAAACTATCACTTATTTTGATTTGTATCTGGTTCCAGTAAATTTAAGATTATGAAAAATTCCTTAAAAGAATGAAAAAAAATATAAAAATATATTCCTTAAATAAAAATAAATAATTATTCTTTCATGATAGAACACACAATTACTCAGACGTTTGCATAAGGTCATAAAAAACATGAAAAATACTCTGACAATTGAATCATGCTATAATAAATTTAGAGAGTCAGCTATTGAAAATTGAGAAAAGTGGAAGTTGAGAGATAACTTAGATTGTTTGAAGCAGGAATTGATGAACATTGCACTATTCCTACTTTTAAAAAATGTCTTCAAAAATATAATTTGAATTTATGTGAAAGGATACACTTACCTAATCAAGGATGTTACCTACAATATCATTTTCTGAATTAATGATTATTATAAATATTCTAGTTCTAATATCCAAGAGTCATTCAATAAAGTGAATGCTGTTTAAGGGTTTGGCATTAGGAAGAATTCTTTACAGCTGCACCTATTTCAAGGAAATCAATAGTAATGGGTCCTATCATGTTCCAGAAAACTATCAGTATGACCTTCTTTATGAACAACTGCACCCAAAACTTTTTCTTTACCAGAGAGTCTTTGTGTTTCCACTACATGGACTTTCTTTTTAATTCAAGCTCATAGTGGCAAACTCAGGTTTAGCTCATTTGTAAACATTTTTTGACTTAAACAGGCATCTCTATACACATCATACAGTCTTTTGTAAATTTCATATGGTTTGCACTTCTCAGCCACCAAATATTTGATGAGAGACTTCTGTACAACCTTTGAGCACTTTGTTTGATTTACCACCACTTTGAATAGCTTTAAAGCAAATATTTCAGTGAAATTAAAATAATTTTTGCTATAAATCAATTCAAAATAATGCAGAGATTAAATTTATGGGAAAAAATTCTGAAAAAAAAAAAAAAATATATATATATATATATATACATATATTGTATCAAAAAAATTTTCCTTATTTATTGAATGATCATTGTGCCAGTAATGTTTACTTTAACTTCAGACCACAACTTTTTTCCAGATTTCAATGCTTTCCTATAGAAAAAAATCATTAGTTGTGCATGTAAATTATATATATATATATATATAACAGCCTTATTTTGTCGGTAATATTTGCATTCAACCACAGATTCCTTTTCTTGTTGATTTTCAAAGCATTTCTATATTAAAATCATAAGATATATATATATATATATATATATATATATATATATATATATATATATATTCATCTTCTATAGTCATCCACAGACAGATCTGTTTCGTTCAATCAGAACTCATCAGTATGGCTAGACATATTAGCTTCCCCTAGCTGGGATCAAAACCCAGTTGACTCAAACACCAATCCAAACTTCTAACCCTTCAGCCAGTAGCAGCAAAGTAAATTTTAAATGGTTATGAATCACAATTACTATTGTTTACATACATTTGTTTAACAGCTACCGAGACCTCAATTCATATATGAAGAGACTTGCAATAAACACTAATGGCAACACGATTACTTCATTCGCCAGAGAACTCAAACCCACGAGGTTAGGGGAGTATGAATCATACCAAAGACTCAAAAAATGGTACTTGATGCCTCCTTGCTTAACACTCAGCATTATAAGGTACAGATCAAGGGTAAAGTAGAACAATCTAGGGAAAAGAGTAGCACTTTCCCTTACCTCTCAGTGTAGTAACTAATGAAAAGGGAGCATTCAAGTATGTTCGCCTTTAATTATGGTCACCAACTTTACTTACTTTTATATATATATATATATATATATATATATATATACGGAGAAAATAGAAAAACAAAATAATCCAAAAATGATTAATTTATTATGAAGGAGAGTGAGTGTTAAAACATTTTGGTTTTAGTAAACTTTCATCAGGACTTTAAGATGGTGAAACTAATGTTGCTAAAATAACAATGGATATTGTAATAAAATACAATAACAGAGGGGAAAATAAATATATATATACCAAGAAATATCATATAACCGTTCAATTATTCAATCTTTTCTTTTTTGAAAAACTATCACATGATTGGTACAGGCAATGATGTTTAAATGTAAAGAACTTCTAGGAGATACAATGGATTAAAAAGAAGAAATCTGTTATTCCATTTTTCAGTTCTTTATATATATATATATATATATATATATATATATATATATATATATATATATATATATATATATATATATAATAGCCAAATTTTGTTTGTAATGTTTAAATTAATTCCTGACCACTGAAAATCACTAATTTTCAATGCATTTTTATATTAAATCATTAGCCATGTATTTATATTATATTTATATTATACATAACATCCTTATTGTCAGTAACTCTTGCATTACTTTCTGACAGCAAACAATCCTTTTTTCCCTGATTTTTATATGCACAACATAAAGAATGAGTGTTGAAACTGTTTTAAAGTTAAGTGAAAAATTTGGCACTCAAAAACACCCTAATTCAAAAAGAAAAGCAACACTAAAAAAAAAAAAAAAAAAAAAGAAAGAAAAATCTAATACAAACATTAAAAGAAATATTAATTCTAAAAAAATGTAAACAAAAATTTTCTGAATTTCTTTCTTTTTTAAAATAAAGACTTCAAGATCATGAATCAGACTATCAGTGAATTTTCAATACTGAATGAAAGTTTGAAGAGATTTGCACTTGACTGGTTGTAGACAAATCTCCATCATATTCTAGTATAAAATGGAGGACAGTAAAACTATGTTATAGCAAAAAAGTCTCTGAAATATAACAGCAACTCTGGAAGGTTTCCAGCATTGATAACCATGGAAAACACAGAAGCCATGGAGAAAAATAATGATGGAAGATAGGTAGATAAAGAGAGAGGGAAGAAGACAGAGAGAGAGTGTGTCAGATAGTGGACACATTAGTTATGACTCAATGGAATCTATACTTCATAAACATTTGGCTTGGAGCAATGGAGAATGTGGAGTCAGGAAATAAGGCACAAGTGAATCCAGTATTTGGAGAAGAATCTCAAAACTGACAAATCAAGACAGGGAAATTTATGCAGCAGTTTGTAACCAAAGATGGAAGACATAGTTCTCGCAATGACCCCAAGTTTGAACAACAATTGTTAAAACAATAGAAACAGTATTGTTCTTCATCAATAAGAAAATCCAATCCCAAACTAAATCTACAAAGATCCCACATACCATACCAAACACTTTAACTTATTTACCTAAAAATTGGTGATCACTGGTGACTCTGTAGCTTACTTTCTATATGCATATTAAAGCTTTCAAAAAATGTAAGTTTGAGAATTCAAAACCATGCCACACTCATATAACTCCTCTGACCTGAACATATATGATTTCCACTGACATGATAGCAATGATCAGCTTATTAAAAAAACAAGTTGAATCAATAAAAAAAAATCTTTTGTTCAATACTAAAAAAGCAAAAAGAAGAAATATTATCTTGAGTTCTTTATTAGATCAAGCATTATGAATTATTAAATTTTTACTAATATTTTTTCATCTTATTTCTGTCAGTTTTTTTCACAACTCACAGAATATCAGTATAAAGTATAAATTGGAAACAAAGAATATACCTCCAGTGAAATATTAACTTGAAATTCATATCTTTAGGGCGTCTACTTGTCTAGGGCAACCACCTATAGACCATCAAAGCCACCAATTACAGAAGCTGAAATCTTACCTTCATTTTTTATCTTTGAAAACCCAGTTCACTATTGCTCAGTTGGCTGAGGCGGTAGAATACACCAACTGTACCTCTGCAAAGGGGTAAGACCCACTCCAACGAGTGTCCTAGATATGACACTAAACAATCTGATGGTGAGGTTCCAGTGATGCTGGGGCTTTCGGGAATGTGGAGCACCCCTTCATTGCCCACTCTGGCCTGGAGTGGTAGCACTTGATAGGGCCCACTCTGGCCTGGAGTGGTAGCACCTGATAGGGCCCTATCTATGGGTTAAATAGAACTAAACTGCATACTTATGCTAAACTGAATTGTTTGAATTAGAAATGTTAAACAAAACTGAATAGCTTGAAATAGAAATGTTTTTCATAATTAAACTGTGTACTTGCATTTAAACTGTGTATTTATGCAAAACTGAACTGTTTGAAATGGAACTGTTTTTGATAGTGAAACTGTACTTATGCTAAACTGAATTGTTTAATATAGAAATGTTTTGACATTTAACTGTGTGTAAACAAAATCTATACTTATACTAAACTGAATTGTTTGAATTTGAACTGTTGCTTGAAATAGAAATGTTTTTAACAATTAAACTGTGTATTCATACTAAACTGAATTGTTTAAAATAGAACTGACTATTTGCATAAAAATGGATTTGGTGTTAAATAAACTACAAAGGTTGATATGCCATAAAAACCCAACCAACCAACCAGCCAACCCAGTTCATTAGAAGTGTATGTATTTACCAACCCCTCGGCATGGGCAGGATGTGATACAAGTTCAATTTTCAAGCAGAGTTTAACAGGATTGAATTCAGAGATTTTCTTCTAGACTGGTTGCCTAACCAAGACTATAGAACCCAGTCTGCCCTTCTATTGACCCATAGCTAGAGGAAGAATAAGACAATTGATACCTTTCTTCAAGGATATTAGTGCTTTATGAAATGCAATCAGACTTGTCCAGAAGTGTATTCTTTATTTATAATCTATGTTGTTAATTAATATCAGTAGGTATTTGACCAATTTCAAACCAAGTCAGAATTTGACAAAAGACCATTTTATAGTTGAGAGCAATGTACAAATTGAGACTCATGTGTGGTTATTCTAAAAAATGCTTGGTCCTGTTGGCATTCTTCTTTTGGAGAACCTCAGGTGCTGAGTAATAAACTCAGCTCTACTAAGTAGGTACTGCCAAGGAGGAAGTAATATTATTTACTTACCCACCCAAGATAATACTATGTATGTATGTTAACTAATGTCATTAATCTGATAGTTTCAATAAAAAACGTACTAAAAAGGAATATGAGTAAAAATTAATAAGCGACAATGATACCATAAGTAAAATTAGGAGTGTATAGGAATATTTATTATATGATAAAATCAAAATAATATTATAAGTAATACCACGAGTGTATGTAAATATTTTTTTAAAAAGAGGATGGCAACAAATTTGGTATTCAAGAGAAAAAAGAATACATATAATAGAGTTGGCATTGAGTTTCTTTAATCAATTGTCTTGATGGCTAAATTGGTAAGGCAGTTGCCTCAGACAGGTTTCAAATGTAAGTTTAAATTCTTCATTTCCAATCTACACTGCATATCAATACACACAGAATGATAGGCTTAAAGTTACAATAAAATGTAACAGAAATAAAATTTAAAAGATTTACTAGTTAAAAATTAATAATAAAAGATAAATGTTTTGGAGTTCATAGACACTAAATTATAAAAAAATATGTTTTAGAATCGTTCCTCTTTACAATATTGAATATGAAGAATGTCCTAATTCTTTGAATTTGAGAAAATAGATGATTAAAAATTCATGTTCATTAATCATTTGTATCAGTAATGAAAGCTATGAATAATATACAACTCCTTAAAAGATAAATTTTCTGTTAATCTATTATACACATAAAAAAAAGAATCCACACACATAAAACACAATATGACAGATAGTGACACACACACATGTAAAACACAATAAGACAGATACTCAAACACACGTAAAACACAATATGACAGATACTCACACACGTAAAACACAATATGACAGATACACACACACATAAAACATAATATGACAGATACTCACACACACACACTTAAAATACAATATGATAGATACACACAAACACACACACACAATATAAAAGATGCACACAAATAGATATTTTAGTAAACAACAAAGTATACATTTAACTAACCTCTGTCACAGGCAGGATATACACAAAATGATTTTTTTTTTAGGAGAGTGCAGCTGATTTGAATCTAGAGTTTTGCTTTTTTTTAGATTTGTTACCAAAGTTAAAGAGCCTAATCTGCACTTAAACTTGATTTTTTTATTGAATTTACTTCCTCCAATTCTCTCAATTCTCCCAGCCCAGTAGGCTGGGATGTAGAATACACTGATTGCATCTCTGCAAAGGGGTAAGACACCCCTAACAAGTGTCTTGGATATGACATTAAACAATCTGATGGTGAGGCTCGAGTAATGCTGGAGCTTTGGGGAATGCAGAGTACTCCTTTATTGACATTGCTCCCAGGTCCACTCTGGCCAAGAGTTCTAGCACCTGAAAGAGTCCTATCTATGGGTCAAATAGAAGTTTAACATTTAAACTGAGTGTAAACAAATGACATGCTAAATTGAATTGTTAGAAATAGAACTGTGTGTAAACAAACGACTGATGTTCAGTTGAATTGTTAGTGATACATAGCAATACTTGGAACCATTTAATTTGGTTGAATTGTTAGAACTAGAACTGTTGGATCATTTAACTGTATGTGTTTATAACTCATATATTTGATATATATGTAAAAACAGGATTTGGCAGTAAATAACCAACAATGGTTGATATGCCATCAAACTAAACCAAAATTCAATTCTCAGTTTGTTTGCCTGTTTTTTTCAAATTAGAGAATACGATTTTTACCCACTGAATTTGGATAGTTTTGCACTCAAATACACTTTCAACAAACCATCAACTTCAATTAGAACATTTTTAAGGAAATTAAGTCAAAAACAACATTCTCCAGCAAACATAATAAAATGGACAAAACAGGATCTGGGCCTCAAACCCCCAACTAACTGGAAATTTTGTAACATGTATTTCATTAAATTCCCCTTAACAATACACTTCCAACAAGCCCTCAATAACTCCCAGAATGTTTTTTTTTAAGAAATGATGTCAAAACACAGTTTGAGGGCCTCACACTCCTAATTATTGGAAAATTTTGCAAAATGTCCATCTCATTATATTCCTCTTAACAACAAGCCCTTAACTACTATCATAGCATTATTTTTAGTAGAGATATGGTTTACTGTCCATTTGATAACTTTTCTCAGCTCATCTCTTCTTACTATTTACCTATTATTAAAGGAGAAGTAATAAACTTATGGCTTTTATAAGATCATTAGCATAAATTGAAATGCAAACAGCCTCATCCAGGATTTGAACTTGAATGCAATCCCTGTGATGATAATGATTACGTTATGTGGGCCTCAATACAATTGAGCAATGAGAAATTCTATTGTTATTTTAACATGAGGCATTATTAGATGATTGTTTTTTGTTTTCATTTTTTTCTAAACACACACACACACACACAAAGCTTGTGTAATGAGAAATTCTGTTGTCATTTTAACATGATGCATTATTAGCTGTTTGTGTATTTTGCTTTTTTTAAATACACACACACACACACACACACACACACACACACACACACACACACACACACAAAGCTAGTGTAATGATAAATTCTGTTATTTTAACATGAGGCATTATTAGATAGTTGTGTGTTTTGTTTTTGTTTTTTCTAAAGACATAAACACACATACGTATGAAGCTTGTGTAATAGGAAATTCTGTTGTTATTTTAACATGAAGTATTATTAGCTGTACCTTTTCTTTCTTTTTTTTTCTATAACAAAATATAATTTCAACTATAATTTTTTTAAATCATGAAACAAGACTTATAGTTTAATAGTAAAAGAGAATTATTAAAGCTTGCTTCAATGGTTGATGCTTTAATACACAGATTTCTATGAGAGACACAAGTAGAACACATTATCTATAATCTGGTACAAAATTCCAACCCACCAAAATAGAAAAGAGATAGCAGAGGCATCCATGCATTAATATACATTTATTTACTATAAACTTTAAGATTTTCCACAGTGAATGAACTAGCAAAAAAGCCTGGGTAGCTACATAAAAGAAATTGATGTGAATCACAGACTGAACAAAAAAAAAAACAACAACAAATGTTGACATGATAGAATCATTCAGAATATAAAGAAAAAAAAGATACAGTAATGAAAACTGTTACATATTTACTGAAGCATTTCAAAATAAGTCCCCAAAATGATAGAACATAAAAGAGAAAGGTACTTTCTAGTTGCATTCAGAATTAGTTCACATTGTACAAATACAATTTCAGTACAAGTTTTTTGTAAACTTTATTCATAAACAAATGACAAAACATTCACCAGATTAAACAAATTTTCAATCTTTGAAAACATGAACCTAACACAGTCATTTAGTAAGCGTAATGTTGTTTGGCAAGCCAGAAGAAAAGGACATCCAGTAAAATAGAGCTCACTAACATTTTTTTGCCTAGTTTGCTAACTATTATCACACAAGATAAGCAACTAGATATTAATGACATATCAATTCATCTTGGGTTATTTTATGCTAATAAGTTAGGAAATTATGTTCATCATATTTACATTTTTTATGTAATTATGTAAAGAGCTTTTTTTTTTGCACATTGTCCTATTGAATATAAATAATCTTTAAACAGATCTATTTGACCCAGAGATTGGACCCTAACATTTTTTGTGTAATTGTTTCTTAAAAGTTGTTTTTTTTTTTTTTGTACATAATCCTATTGAATATGAATAATTTTTAAACAAATCTATTTGACCTGTACATGGAACCCAAAAAAGTACTACCGCTCTGGATAAAAGTTGATCCGAGAGTAACAACAATGGACTACTCTACACTTCCTACAGCAGCAGAACTGGAGCCTCACCATCAGATACAGTTTAGTGTCATAACCAGAACACACCTTCTTTTTGCAGGTGTCTCCTCAGCAGGGTATAATTTCAGTATATTCTAAGCCTTGCCAACAGAGTAAAACTTGAACCAAGTATAAAGAGAAATTACATAATGTATGTTATTATGACCCTCTTTTTATGTTATTGTAACAAATAAAAAATGACATATTGTAGCAAGATTTCTGTTAGGGAAATTGCATCAAAATTCACTAAGAGAATAAATTTTCCAATCCAATTTGAATAAGAATAGTTTTATGTCAGCATTTATGCAAACACCAATCATTATAAATTCTCAGATAAATATTAAATTCTAATTACAACATATTTCCCTTTATTTATTTATTCATTTTTAATGAATTATAATTCTATAAATAGGATATAACTCAACAACATTGAGCTGATGGTTCCCAAAGATGACCTTTAAAAGAGTGACAATAAAAAAAAATAATCCTTTAAGGTAAAAAAAATAGGCTTTTGTACATGTACTGAATATTGTATCTTATTTGAATAACACGGAAAGTTGTAATCTTGTTATAAACTTTAAAAAAATTTTTTTAAAAGTGACATATCTGACCTCATTGGGTGAAAGTTATTTACTAAGTTTACTAATGGCACAAGACTAGTAGTATGTGGTACCTAGTGAGAATCAAACTCACTTACAATGGTCTGCTAACATAATTTGTTAATCATTACACCACACAAACTACTTCCCATAAGGTAACACAAATGCCAATCCTCTGTCTTTGAAAGGAACAGCTTTTTATTTGATAAAGATATCATTTCTTTGAGTCTTTGTTAATCCAATAGTTCTAAAATAGAAAAATATGCAATTATGAAATACAGAAAGAGTCCATAAGAAAGACAAATCAATTTTCTTGTTATTTTCTCTAAGAAGAAATATGAATATTGTGTAAAAAGGAAATCTAAAAGAGCTAGTTCTTAATCACACTTACTATTCGAATATTTGTAATAATGAGGACAATCATAATAATCATAATTACATTCTTCATAATAATAAGTAATACAGTGTCTGTCTAAATTCCTGAAGTGAGCATTTGTTATTATTTACATTGCATACAGAGAATAAGAACCTTCTACTCCAATAGATTGAATAAAGACAGTGGTTAAAAATTCTCTGAAGGTTAGCTACTACAACAAAAGACACCTGAAAAAAGTCAGAGAGTAAAGTGGCTGAAATGCTGAGAGTACAGCAACCAAGAGTCTGAATCATAAATAACATAAATAATAATTAGGACTATATTAATAATAACAACAATAATAATTTCTCTTATCATTCAGATATCAGTAATAATATTTAGGACTGATCTAATCTATATCATAATTCTGCTCATTTGTTCATTCATTTGCACATTATGCTCTTCCATATGTCCTCCCTACAGCCAAGTGGGATATTCTTCTACTTAGATGTTGCTTCTAAAGATCAAACATTGCATTAAACTTGGATGGAATTTCTCTGTGCTAACTTCATCTATCTTTACTAAGTAGCATAATAAACATAAATTATTCTATATTGAAATGTATCCGTAAAAATCTGATGCTCTACCGACTGAACTATCGAGGCTGGTCTAATGAGTAGAGTGTTTGCAAATGGTCTGGGAGACTGGGGTTCAATCCCAGGTTGAGTCATACCAAAGACTCAAAAAATGGAACTTGATGCTGCCTTGCTTAACACTCAGCATTATAAGGTAAGGATCAAGGGTAAAGTGGAGCAATCCAGGGAATGGAGTAGCGCCTTCCCCTACACCTTGGTGTAGTAGCTATTGAAAAGGAGCCTTCGGGTCACCCTCGACTAAGGTCGCCAACTTTACTTACTTACTTATTCTATATTGGTTAGTTGAAGATCTAATGAGCTTTGAAGTTTTCATAAATTCCATGAACTTGCTGTTGAAGGATAGAATAAAAAGAGCTCCAAAGATTCCTCTGTATCAGCAATACCATTATCCAGAAAATAGAATATGCAACTAAATATTGATCTAGTAGTTTTGGTAGGATTAAATACTAACAAATGATATGCGTTTTAAGTTTTATATAGATTGTTGTTGTATATTTTTTTAATTGTTTTTTGCAAAGGTAACAATAAAATTTAAATGTAATAAAACAGTAAATCATTCTTTCTTGCTTAAATAACTCCTAAAAAACAAACAAATAATGAAACCGATGTAGTTTAATGTGATATACAGGATACTTATTGGGTACTTATCAATCTTGGTAAGGGATACAGTCAGCATATTCTAAGGGTACCTTAAATGATTAGTCAATTATTAGGATAAAATTACTTTACATCATGTCAAATGTAATAAGAAAATAAAGAAAGTATTATAACAGTCTCCATTCTGTTATGGTCAGAATCACTATATAAATTGTTGCTTACAAAAATCTATTAACTACTTTTAAAAAGTATCTACCATAATTATTAGTATATATGAGGCACTATTTTTATAGATTTTTCAGCCAAAAAGTTAAGGCTGCATATTATATTATATACAAGAACTAAATAATTAACTTTTTTTGTCCTTATGTCTTACCATATTTGATACGGCAAGACAAAAAGTAAGTTATATCAATAGTCCAAATTAACAAATGTGTCATTAGAGTGAAATATCCACAAGCTACTGAAATGTGTGTTTGTTAATAATTTGTTTCTTTTTTTTCACAGCTTATTTTGTTTGTTACATTTTCATATGAACATGTTCTTACCTTTGCTCTAAATACTGTATCAATTTTGTATTTCTAAACATTATATAAACAATATAAATTCTTATTTTCAGTTATTATAATCAGATAAAAAGTTAAACAAATGTTAAATTTAGTTTAAGCATAGTTTAAGCTGCTATAAATTCCAAAACGTCAATGCATATTATACACAAGAATTTTGTAGCCAAAATGTCGGTATTGTGTGTTATACATGACTAATTGATGTACATATATACATTATATAGATAGAGTTGGAATATACATTAAATAGATATTGATGTGCACACAGAGCATAATAATAAAAATGTATTTTAGATGGGCAAGAGTCATAATGAAAAAAAAAGAAAATTGACAAAAAAAAAGCACCTGGCAAGAGAGAAAAATGAGATCATTGCTAATAAGAGATGGGTGGAAAGAAAAAAAAATCGACCCCTGCAACCATTTATCTGTGTACCCAGCTGTACATGCATTTATTCATTTCCATTTGAGTTTCCTGCCTCAGGAAGTGTTCTTCACCTGTATAAATCAGTGAGGTATGAAAAGACTTGCAGGTCACACATTTAATATCTCTGTTATTAATTCACTAGAGTCTCTGACAGTATCTTACTTGGTTCAACTGATTTTCACCTTTCCCATAGATTATCATCAGGGAAAAGCCTGCAACTTTGCTGCAATTAAAGTTTTTTAAAAAAAAATGGGTTTACCCTTAATTACTCTTTTAATTAGATTCTTTCACTACAGTTATTTCACACCTCTGTAATTTACTGCATTATTAGACATTTTAAAAGATTAATGGTGATAACACTGACACTAGGGATGTTATAGTAACCTTATAATTTGAAGAGACAGAATAAAAAAGAAATATAAAAAAAAAAACAAGTCTGAACTCGTTTAGCAAGAAGAATAAATATTCAAAATGAATTTTCAAGAGAAGATATTACGACAACTTTTTCTATCATAAACTTTTCAAAATGCTCGTAAACCCCAGCAGAGGTGTAAGATCCTTCTCCATTCAAAAAAACCGTGCCTTGTGTATGACCCTAAACTGCATCTGATGATGAAGCTGGAGATCCGAGAGTACCTATTCATTACCATTACTCCCAGGTCTACTCTAATCCAGAGTGGTAGTACCTGTTAGGGTTCCATCTATCAGTCAAATAGCTCTGTTTAAAAATTATTGGTACTTATATTTAAAAAAAAAAAAAAAAACTTTTAAGAAACAACAACACAAAAAATGTAAATATAGATGTACATCAAACACAATTCCCAAATCTTTTAACATAAAATTACTCAAGATAGATTGACACACCATTAAAATCAATTAATTAAAAAATTTTCAAAATTTGAGGAAACATTATTTCAATATTATTATTATAAAATGAATATTAAGTGCTACATGTACTCACATCTATGAAGGCAATAGGTTCATGGAGTAAAGTACAAGGATATGAGTTAGAGTACCAACTGAATATACTTCAACTCTTTGAATGATTACACAAAAAATTTGAAGTACATAATTATTGATATTAGCAATAAACAAATTCCTGTCTGAAATAAATAATTCTGGGAAAAATGAAACATCAAATTACTATAAAAACAACTAATTGTGTAAGCAATTAAATGCTATGTTTCCTGCAAGGAAAGAGACATTTTGCCAATGTTGGATTTCCTATTTGGATTTGTCTATTTGGAACTTTGGCTTTTCTGCATTTAATGCTGAACTGGATTGTGTAATCTTTATTGACTCAGGATTTAGTACCAATCATTTGTGAGTAAACTGGTTTGGTTTGGTTTAGTTTCTTTGTTTGATGGCATATCAACCTTTGTAGGTTATCTAATGCCAAAGCTATTCTCCTAGAAAAACAGTAGTGGTACTATTTAACCCATAGTTGGGAGGATAAGGGGGTTCATACTTTTTCCAAGGGTATTTGCCCGAAAGTCAACGTAATAGCGCAACTGGAGTTCGAACCTGCTTACTACGATTCCACAGTCCATCGCTTTAACCATTACACCATGAGGACACCCCACGAGTAAACTGGAACTCAACCCTTTTCACAGATTTATTCTCTGTATTATCATTTAATATATCTTTAAACTGATTTATTCTTTTATTCTATTCCAAAAAACTGAAACTTGTAAGTTTGCAAATGTTGTGAAAATGAACAATATTTTTTCCATCCATTAATTTGAAACTGAGGACTTATCACCAAAAAGGGGGGGGGTCATTGAAGACTGATGCCCCTTCCTATAGTTAAAAAACAAGCAACCAAATGACTGATATGATTTTAGTCAGAACTGTATGACTTATTTCCTTGTACCTTAGTCAACAAATTTATCAATCTCCCCTCATTTAAATCTGTTTTTAAAATCAGATATCACTTACAGCATATCCACAAATATGATATGGAAAAGAATTTCCTCTTTCATAAGAACCTCTTTCTAACTTTCCATATCAGAATTATTAAGGTGTATCAAAAGTTTTTTCCTTTTTTTTTATATACACATCTAAAGACTATCTATAACTCCACTATATGGAGGTGCCCGTGATGTAGTCGTTATCGTCGTAGGAAATGGACACGGCGACACAAGTTCAAATCCTGGACGAGACTGATTGCATTTCACATAGCACTAATACCCTTGGGAATGGTATGAATCCAATTATTCTCCCTCCAGCAATGGGTAAATAGTAGGACAGACTAGGTTCTTCAGCCTTGGTTAGGCAACTAGTCTAGGAGAAGGAAAACTCTGAATTCAAACCTGTTAAACTCCACTTAAAAATTGACCTTGTGTCATATCCTTCCCGAGCGGAGGGGTTGGTAAATAGTATCTATAACTCCACTACATTATTAATATCCTAATATATATTAGGATGTATAAAAAGTATTTCACAATTTATTTCTTGTTTTTTATAGATGTACACATCTAAAGCCTATGTCTCTACGATACTATTAATCTTAGCAAAAATATGCAACCTTAGGACACAAATATTTAAGTTTAATGCCATAAAATATTATACTAAATTAGAAAGACTAACAAAACTAAATCAGAATGTACATGGACTTATTTTTATCCTATTTTAATTGATTTCAATAAAAAATATACATAGGATTAATTCTAATACATTTGAGAATAAAACAATTATAATGAACTGAATCTTATAAAATAAAATAAGATAAAAAAGAAAATATGTATTCCATTACATCCTTGATTCTTTTCCTTAACAATTTAATAAATTTTACATATATTAAAATAAGCACTTATTTATTAAAGAAAGCATTAAATCGATTGAATAAAATGATTTGTTTACTTTTTTTAAAGAACAAAATAAAATTGATAAAAATAGAATTAAAAGCTGATTTAATAATTAAACAATAAAAGTAAATGTATTGATGGACATGTATATGTAGCAGACTACAAAATATTACTTCAAGTAATTTAGACAGTTTTATCTTCAAAATTTATCGAAATAAATTTATTGCTCATGTAAAATAAAATCAGTTATAAAAATAAATAGATTTTACATTATCGTTTGGTTTGTAATTCTAAAAAGCTTAACAGTTTTTCTATTATGTTAGAAATTAAGAAAAAAAACAAACACTCCTCACAGTATTTGTAAATTTTGAAACAAAAATTGGCTGTAGTCTTTATTAGAATGCAGCACTAAGGTATAAAAATGAATATTCAGTAAAAAGAAAAAGAAATATATTTACCTTATACATAAAAATAATCACCTGCTCAATTGGTAAAGAAAGTCAAATGCCAATAAATCTTTGTACTGTTTAACTATTGAATTAAACCAAAGAATAAAGAATAAAATTACAATCATTTTTTTTCATGAATGGATTTCTTTTAAGATTTATTGATGGATTTTTGCTCATTTATCAAAATAAAAACCAAACAAGTAGAAATCAATAATACCAAGCAAATATTTATTGAGAACAATTTTTGAAAATCAATATGCAAATTAGCCTTCCCATTCACACTATGAGCCAGTATCTGGTTGTATATAAAAAGACAATTGCATGTCATTAGTATGTAGAAAAGGCCAACAGTATTAATATAAAAGTATTTCTGGGTGCCTGAGGTGGAGTAATGGTTAGACAAGTAAACTATCAAACCTTCATGAGTGACTTCAAGTCTCATTGGGTGTCCTATTCCTACAGCATTGTGCCACATCTTAGTGAAAAATTTAGTAAATTACGAATATAAAACTATTCACTTTCAGCTCAAGATTTAAATAAAATTAAATTCATGGTGAATGGGACATAGATAACTAAGGGATTTGTGATGTTGGTGGTGATGTAGTTACAGACAAACACATAATCTACATCATAATAAGATTATCACTATTAAGCTGTACACTCTGCTTCAGATATTATGATAGAAAAAACAAATATAGCTATTTTGTGGTATTATTTTAAACTGGGCCTAAAAGCTGCAGAAGTTACTTACAAATTCAGTAAGTGGAAAGAAATGAAATAATATCTGACCCTACTACCTATAACTGATTTAAATATTTTAAGAGAAGTGACTTATCTCATGACAAAAAGTCCAAAATTAAATGACCATCAGTTATCATTAATGATGTTTTAAAATGTAAAAGAAAACATAGCTATCAGCACTCAACAACTTTCAGAAGAGCTAGGGTCATTAAAATAAGCTTAAAATAACATACAAAATCAGTTGATTAAAAAAACAAACATATTCTTTATACCCTCTAATAATATAATAAATTTTGAAATCCTATGAAATACTAATAAGATTAATTTTAATTCCCTGTTTATTTCCTCTTGGAAGAAATTTTAAAAAAACAGTAAAAAAAAATAAATCTATGAAAGTTTTTAATTCCTCTTATTATTCACGTATTTATAAAAATCCTTTGGACCATCACAATAATAATTATATTCCTTTAGGTCTTTACAATAATACTTTTTCCGTGATAGTTGATATTGACTGACTTGATAAAATTTTGATGCTTTCACATATAAATGTCAAACTGCTTAAGACTTTTACCTAATTAATAATTCAAATTTAATTAATCAATAATAAAACCTGTAGACACACAATTGTTCAACTGATTCTAAAAAAAAAGAATTTTGTTTTTGTTAGAATTTTTTCTTTACACAAATTTATAACAATTAATCGAATCAATCAAATTGTTATAACAGAACCTCAAACAGTTCATACACTCTGTCAGTGGGTTTTAGAATATACTGACTGTATGCTCTCAGACAGGTAAAACCCCTGCAAAAAAAATGAGGGTCTTGGTTACGACACTAAACTATATTTGGTGATGAGGCTCCATTTCTGGATAGCCCAGTTAACTGGGGCTGTAGAATACACAGACTGCATCTCTGCAGAGGAATAAGACAAGTGTCCTGAATATGACAGTAAACAATCTAATGGTTAGGCTCCAGTAATGCTGGAGCTTTGGGAAATGTAGAGTACCTCTTCATTGCCATTGTTCCCAGTTCCACTATGGCCCAGAGTGTTAACACTTAATAAGGTCCAATCTATGGGTCAAATAGAACTGTTTGACATTTAAGCTAAGTACAAACAAATCACTTATGCTAAATTGAATTGTTAGAAATAGAACAGTTTGATCATTTAACAGTGTGTAAACAAATTACTGATTTTTAATTGAATTGTTAGTGATACATAGCAATACTTGGAACCATTTAACTGTGTGCAAATGAATGAATAGTGTTTAATAAAACAATAGCCATACTTGTAACCACTTCACTTTGTGCAAACAAATGACTGATGTTACGTTGTTATTGTTAGATAGAAATACTTGAAACTATTTAATTGTGTACAAACAAATGATTAATAGTAAATAGAAATATTTGTGTAATATAGAAATACTTGAAACCATTTAACTGTGTATAAAAGAATGAGCTCAGACTTTTTAAAAAATGTATCTATGAAATGAGTTTACGAATCATATATATTTAATATATATGTAAAAACAGGATTTGGCATTAAATAACCAATAATAGTCGATATGCCATAAAACCCAACCAAACTAAACCAATCTATTTCTGGAGATTTGAGATGTGTGGAATACCCCTTCATTGCCATTACTCTCAGGCTCACTCTAACACAGAGAGGTAATACCTGATAGGATCAAATCTAAAAGTCAAATAGATCTGTTTGAAAATTATTTGTACTTGGTAGGAGTACTTGATATCATATAATTGTAAATTAGTTATATTGGGACTAGTTATTTGAAGTTATAATTATCTACTAATTCACTACTTGAAATCATATAACTGTGTGCAAAAAAAACAACTACACATAAATGTAAAATGAACACATTTCCCTAACCTTATTTTAACCCAAGATGAGTAGACGTCACTAAATTAATCAAACAATTCATCTACAAACAATTGCTTGTAATATCAGTTATTTAAAAACTGGCTGTTGATATTCACAAAAAAATAAAGGATTTCACAGGAAGTGACCTTTGATCTGGCTTGTACTCAATTTTTCCTGATTCTCAGTCTAAAACTTATAAAGAACTGAACCTCAAATTTTCAGTTCACATTCAACAAAATGTTAGTCTTTACTAAAAGTGATTTTGTTGCGTGTAACAGACAATTTCTAAAGGTTCTGTTAATCTGATTAAAGCAAGAAGATTTAATGTTATAAAACTTACCAGATTACTAATAATATAGATGTGTAGAAAGTAATTTACTTATAAGTTACTATTGGCTAGTAAGAAAGTCAAGTCCTTTCTTCACACCATGTCAGATTAAAGAGCATTTTAAGATTAAAATTTTAGATTACAAATCATCTGTGCATAAGAAGGA
Source organism: Sepioteuthis lessoniana (assembly GCA_963585895.1). Classification (NCBI taxonomy): domain Eukaryota; kingdom Metazoa; phylum Mollusca; class Cephalopoda; order Myopsida; family Loliginidae; genus Sepioteuthis; species Sepioteuthis lessoniana. The sequence continues at coordinate 129,398,712 of OY757907.1, forward strand.
AGTGAAGCTGATTAAACAGTTATAACACTCGGATATTTTAAGTTTTATAAAGAATTAAATAAAGATTAATTTGGAATAGTTCCAAATTCTAATGAGGTATTTTAAGATGCTAAACTTTTAAAGGGCCGATAGCCTAACTTTAAAAGTTGTTATTTATTCAAATGAAGTCTTAATAAAATGCTAAAAAAAAATAAACACCAGTACACAGAATGGTTGGAAACTTCATACTATGTCATAAAACTGATTGGTTAGTGTTTTAAGGTATATCAGAGTTTGTAGGTTATTAAACGCCAAATCCTGTTAATATATATATATATATATATATATATATATGAAACCATTCAAAACAGACAAACAAGACATGCAGGACAGTGGTGGAGAAGGGCAAGCTCATAAGCGACAATCTCTTGTAGACTCCCTCACATGAACAAGCAGATGTTGGACATTTGGCTTGAACCTATCTACAACAGCTCTGTATAGATGTGGGATGTAGTCTTGAGGACCTGACATCCGCTTGTTCATGTGAGAGAGTCCACAGGAGAATGTCACTTATGAACTTGCCCTTACTTCTCCACCAGTGTCTTACATGTCTTGTTTGTCCGTTTTGAATGGTTTTAGAGATGGGAGGTAGGTGATCGTATAGCTGCTGTTTTGTGGGATGCTGCTTCCAGGATTTGTTCAATATGGCTTGTAGCATTCTTGTGCAACTGCCGTCTTGCTTTTTTATCCATGTGCATCCATATAATAGTATGGACACAACTACAGCTTATTCTTATCTAACACTAATAATTATATTTAATATTAATAATATGTTTGCACACAGTTAAATGGATTCAAGTATTGTTATATAATATTAATCATCATCATCACATCGCACTGCTAGCATGGATTTCCCTGATTCTCTCTCCCCATCCATCCCTATCATACATTGCTCCCAGCAGGTTTTCCAAACTACATCCTGTTGTAAGTTCTTGCTGGTCAACCAACAGAAGCATGAACATATGAAGGCGTCCATAGGAGAAGATCATATATGAGTTTGTCCTTACTTCTCCAGCAGTGTTTAGCATATCTTGTTCGTCTTACTTGGATGGTTTTAGAGATGGGAGGTAAGTGGTCATACAACTGTTGTTTCGTGGGGTGTTGCTTTTAGGATTTGTTCAATATAGCTTGTAGCATTTGTGTGCCATTCCCATCAAGCTTTTTCTCAATCCATTTTGTCAGTGTCCATATGGTGCATCCATAGAGTAGTACTGACACCATTACTGTTTGGAAGAAATCCCATTTTATTTTATCAGATAGATCAAACTTCCATATGGTTGATAGCCAATCAATAGCAATCTAACCTTCACTAGGCACACATTGACAACACTTTCAGTAGATGAGATGCTGCTGCCAAGGTATGTGAACTTGCCTACAAATTTCAGAAGACCACCATTTAGATGGCTCCTTCTTAATTAAAACATATATTCATTTTTGTTTGCATTCACATGGATGTCAGTGCCTCCTGCTGCCTGCTCCAGGCTTGTGTAGGGGTATTTACAAGAAGCACTATGTCATCTGCATAGTCTGCATCTGTTATAGTTTCTGTGGGATATCATTTGCTTCTTGTCTTTCTTAGTGTAAAGCCATTTTTTTAAGATTAAATCTATCAATGTTCAAAGTAAGTAGTCTAGATAGATTATAAACAGATAGGATGCTACTGTATCTCCTTGCAGAATTTCAGCAACAATCTCAAAGAAGTCTGTGTCTCCATCCGGTGAGCAAACTTTGACTTTCATGTTTCTTTCAAGCATCGTTATAGCTGTAACAGTTTCAATAGGGAGACCATAAGCTAGAAATATTTGCTCCATCTTTCCTCTGTCTAAATCTACAAACAATAGTGTTGCCTCAAGATATTTTGCACAAACTCCTTTGATGATTCAATGGATTGTAAGAATCTGAGAGGTTATGGATCGATTTCTCTGAAAAACATTCTGATTTTTCTTAAGAATTTTCTTAATTTCAGGTTTGATACATTTGAGAGGCAGAGCATTACAAACCTTAGCCACCAAGAAGTAAAATGTACTTTTTGGTGATTAGGGAAGGGGAGGATACAACCTTTTGTTCATCTCTCTATTGTATTCTGTTTATATAGTATTGCAAAATCAAAGAAGTAGGTCATCAAATTTCCTTTTTTTGTTTATTTCAAAGGGTATTTTTTGAGGTCTGCAGCTTTTCTGTTTTTAATTTTTGTCAGTACTACATTGAGTTTTTTTTTCAGTAAACTGTCCTAGTTTGATGTCTATTTAGCAATTAATTATTTTTGTGATAGCAAATTCTTAAAATGTTCTTATTACATCTGTATTTGTTATTCTTGGCAGGCAGCTTTTAGTTTTGACTTCAAGATCCTCTTTAAAAAAAAAGCTAAAAAACACAGGGCTTCATGATGAGTATTAATTCCAGAAAAAGACAACTAAGACTGAATGTCTTCAAAATTAACTTTGGTATAACTATTGAAACTAAACACATGTTTATTTTTTGTTTTTATTTAAATTTTTGTATTTTTATCCTTTATAACTTGTGACGGTTAGAATACATAAAGGTAAATACTGTTAATTTAGTATGATACCTGTTCTGCTTGAATCCTTGAATCAGTAGCAGGTATGGAAGATCTAAATGATATAACTTATGTGAAACTCAGAGTATTCAAACATAAAATAATAACATTTAATTCCTTTTGGTCTGAACAATTAAAGAATATAAGCTTCTGCCATAAATTAAAAGAAAACAATCAGTGAATAGTTGGATTTTAACTTAGTTAAACCTTAACAAATTTAAGAAAGAAAAAAATTTCTCAAAACATAATATCACTAGAAGCCATGGGAAGCACCATGGTGGATGTGAAGTAAAGCAGATGAATCCAAAGTTGGGTCAATGACAAGCCTCATCAGATGCTGGGCAGAAGTTCACAGGTCAACAGCCAGTTGTTAGGAAACTATTGCCACTCACCTATTAGGGTGGTGTCCATTGATGAGGTAAGAAAAAAAACAGCCAACAAGAGATTACTAAGACTTTGACACTAATAAATTCTATTTAATATCAATCATTTTTTGTATACAGTTAAACGGTTTCAAGTATTGCTACTTAACATTAGTAATTCTATTTATTAAGTATTCCTATGTAATACAAATAATTTGCAAACAGCATTATGGTTTCAAGTAACTAGCAATAATGATCTTTAGTAAACAATTGAACAGTTCTGCTAGACTAGTAGATGGGACCCTAACAGGTATTACCATTCCAGGACAGAGTAGATCTGAGAGTAATAGTAATTAAGGAGTATTCTACATTTCCTAAAGCTCCAGGGTTAGAGCCTCACCATCAGATGTAGTTTAGTGTCATACCCGGAACACCCTTTTCTTGGGCAGGGCAGGGTCTTACCTCACTGCAGAGAGGCAGTTGTATTTTACAGCTGCAGCTACATCATATATTTGCTGTTATTCAGATGAATGGAGGAGCTACACATTATTAGGAAGATATCTTTCATTTTTTGGTACTTCAGTTTATATCCCTATTTGAGATTTGTTAGTTACCAAGATGTAAAGATAATACACAATTTCTTATACAGACATTACATATTACTTATTTAAAATGTTTGCTTCCAGAAGTACAAATCTTATAATTTCTAATTCATTTACTTAATTCTTAGTCAATCTTAGTAATAAGAGCTGTTTAACTGCAAATTGCTAAGTTTTCACTGAATATTACAAAACTTCTCATTACATCTATCTATATATATTATAACAGTGTATGGAGATCAAATGCAGTATAATTTGGAGAGTGCTCAATATCTGCAATAGAGCTATTATATAATAATAAATAAACATATTCATATATATCTAATAGCATGGATGCTTATCTGCGACCACTGGTTTCATGCCATGTTTATACGACAATCATTAGGCAGGGAAAGGCATGAAACCAATGGTCACAGATAAGCATCCATGCAATTAAATAGAGATAAAAACTAATAAAATAAAGTTGGCGACCGTAGTCAAGGGCGACCAGAAGGCTCCCTTTTCAATAGCTACTATACAGATGCAGGGGAGGACGCTACTCCTTTCCCTGGATTGCTCCACTTTAACCTTGATACATACCTTATATTGCTGAGTGTTAAGCAAGGCAGTATCAAGTACCATTTTTCGAGTCTTTGGTATGACACGACCGGGGATTGAACCCAGGCCACTCAGACCATTGGCGAACACTCTACCCATTAGGCCAATGAGCCAGTAACTAAAAACTAATATATATTCATTACTATTATTATTACTATTATTATTATTGTTATAATAATATTAATAATAATGATAATATATATATATAATTGGTGGTAAATGAATTTAAGTTTTATTAGGTTTTGGAAGTCTGTAAATTTCTTAGAATTATAGGGTGGTGATGAATTAATGAAGATCAGAATTTGTATTCTTTTGTAATTAATTTTTTATATGACTTATAGAAAATATCTATATTTTTAGTTATGGTTTGTTGTGTAATTTGTTCAAGTGTGTTTTGTTATCTAATAATTCGGTTATTTTGTTATTGTATTATGTAGAGTCAAATAATGATAACACCTTCCACTTTATCAGATGTGATAATGTTATTTTGGGACAAAAATAAACTATAACTAAAAATATAGACACTTTCAATAAGCAAATAAAAATCAATTACAAAAAGAAATAAATTCTGGTATTCATTATTGATTACTAGTCTATTATTTCCAAAGTTCATGGACTACCAAAAACTAATAAACCTAAATAATCATGACCTTGTAAAAAAAAAAAATAAAGGCATGAAAATAAAACAATAAAACTATAACAAGTTTGGGATTTGATATAATAATTCAGTGGCTCAATTTGAGGATGTTGAGTCCAACAAAAGCAAAGGATAAATATTTTTTTAGATATTTTCATTGCTTCAAATCAAATAAATTTGAGCCCAAACAGTCTTACTGCCAGGTCTCTCTCTCTCTCATGTATATATATATATATATATATAGAGAGAGTAATCGTTGTTGGTCCAATGAGAGAATAATATATATTTTAAAACGAATAGGTTCGTAAATGATTTCAAATTTGGTATTTAGCTTGATGATGATGATGAGTTGTAGAAGTAGGAGTGTAAATAATCATAAGCCAGTAAAAATAACAAAAGTTTTATAAGAATGATACACGTAATAAATATGCTCTAACTTAGAAAATATGATTGAATGATTTATTTTAACAGTATGTCAACCTGGCTAAGGTTATTTTATACTTAGAGGTTAGGGAATTGCATTCATTTTTTGTCTGTATTTATACTTTTAAGGTAGTCGTTCCTAAGGAATTTTTTTTGTACACTGTTACATATCAAATATTTCTATCAAATAAAAATAATTACTCACAATTGTATTGTTTCAAGTATTCCTATCAAATACTAATAATCATATGACTTCAAGTAATTATTTTTATTTAGTTGTAGTCATTATTTTGCACACAGTTATATGGTTTCAAGTAACTAATGATAATAATGCTTAGTAAATAATTATAGCTTCAAGAAACTATTTTTAATACAAATAATTTAGTTATATGGCATAAAGTATTCCTATCAAACTCCAAGGATTTGTAAACAGACCTATTTGTCCCATAGATAGGACCCTAACAGGTACTACTACTCCAAGTCAGAGTGGACCTGGAAGTAATGGCAATGAAGGTGTGGCTCCACATTTCCCAGAACTGAAGTCTTATCCCTAGATACAGTCTAGTGTTATACTCAGGGCACTTCTTTTCTAGGAGTAGGGCTCTTATCCTTCTGCAGAGGAAACAACATATTCTGAGCCTCACTGACAGGGCAGACCAAACATTGAATCAGAGAATACATTGACAAAACCTATGAAGTTACCTGTAAAATCACTTTTTTTTAAATACCACATTGTTAGCTTAAACAAAGAAAAAACCTTGAGAGAATATTCCAAATCATATATTCATCATATGTTTTAAATCATGATAAAATCAAAGCAAAAATCACTTCACTAAATGATCAATAAATAAAATTCACAATTACTATAGGGTATAAATATCAACAATATAATCATAAATAATAAATTAATCAGTTTATTCACATTGTTAGAGAATCATTCAAGAGAAATATCAGACAAAATGGCCAAGAATTGGATTTAGCACTGATCTTCCCTAAAGAAGTAATCCAAAATGCTTCATTTACATATTTATTTTCCATTAATGCAAATTTACCTTGTGGACAGAACAATTCAATCTTTGTCTGTCAGACACATCATGACCGAGGTGCATTGCTTCACTTCTTTATTATCAAGCATCAAATCTCTAAGTCTTTCAAAGAGAAAAGCTTTGGGCAAAAATATGATGCCATGACAACATAACCAGAACATGTTAGAATCAAGAAAAATTAGTCAGATAGATAACCAATCAACAAAAAGGATCACACGCACTTTTAGTCATCTTAATGGTATTATGTACTAGTTTAGTCAATAAAAGCAAATACAACTTTAACTCCTCATGAATAGTTTTGTTATTAGTTGTCATAAATGGATTTATTATTAGTCATAAAAAATAGTTTTAATATTAGTTGTCATAACTAGTTTTATTATTAGTCAGGATAACTAGTTTTATCATTATTCAAAACTAGTTTTATTATTAGTCAGGATAACTAGTTTTATCATTAGTCAGGATAACTAGTTTTATTATTAGTCATCATAAATAGTTTTATCATTAGTGAAAACTAGTTTTGTTATTAGTCATCATAAATAGTTTTATCATTAGTCAGGATAAATAGTTTTATCATTAGTGAAAACAAGTTTTGTTTTTAGTCGTCATAAATAGTTTTAATATTAGTCGTCATCACAGTTTTATAATTAGTCATGATAACTATTTTTATCATTAGTCAAAACTAGTTTTATTATTAGTCATCATAAATAGTTTTATTATTAGTGAAAACAAGTTTTGTTATTAGTCGTCATAAATAGTTTTAATATCAGTCATCATAACTAGTTTTATTATTAGTCATCACAGTTTTATAATTAGTCATGATAACTATTTTTATCATTAGTCAAAACTAGTTTTATTATTAGTCATCATAAATAGTTTTATCATTAGTGAAAACAAGTTTTGTCATTAGTCGTCATAAATAGTTTTAATATTAGTCATCATAACTAGTTTTATAATTAGTCATCACAGTTTTATAATTAGTCATGATAACTATTTTTATCATTAGTCAAAACTAGTTTTATTATTAGTTATCATAAATAGTTTTATAATTAGTTGTCATAACTAGTTTTATCATTAGTTTACATATCTAGTTTTATCATTAATTATGATAACTAGTTTTATTAGGGAAGCTTTCAGATTTTTATCAGCCTTTATATGCAATGAGTTCATGTAACAACATATGCCTTAGCAGTTATTGAATACAACGACTAATCTGCATTTAATCCATTTTTTGAATGTATCTTAATTCATGCTTAGAAACAAAAGTTGCACGCAAGGGAGGTGTGCTTAGTGTAATAGTTATTGACATCGGAAATAGAATTGGTGGCTTAAGTTCAAATCCTAGACGAGATTGTCTGTGTTTCACTTCACACTAATGACCTAAGGAAAGGCATGAATCCACCTTGGTCATGATGTGTCTGACAAAGATTGAATTGTTCTGTCCATAATCTAAATATTCATGATTAGCTCCATTATTGAAGCACTTTTTCATTAAAATTCAACCCAATATGAGTGAGCATGAAAAGAAACAACAAAGAATCTATAATTATCTTAATGCTGAAACCAAGTCCAAAAGAAATTCCAAAATAATTGGAGTTTCTTTAATGACCTCCATCAAGCCCAGACCTTAACCTCCTTGATTATGCTATATAGGGTGTTTTAGAAAATGAAACAAATACTACTTCCCATCCAAATATTGGTTCGCATTAGACTGCTATTGAGGAGGAATGGAATAAAATGTCTGAAGAACTTATTTTGAAGGCATACAAATTGTTTCAAAGATATGTTCATACAATAATTGAAAAAAATGGAGGCCATATTGAGTAAATTTACTGTTTTGTGTTGATCATCTTATTTTGTTGTTTATTTTTTAAATTAGAATTAATCTTGTTTTATAATAGAGTTGTTTGTTATTATACTAGAATATTCCTGATTTTGCTTCTGCACCCTGTATATTTTCTCAAATCTTTTATTCAATTAATAAAAACAATTTTTTTCTTTCCTTTTTTTTTGTTATTGTTTTCATCAGAACATTTTGAGCTGATCCTTTCTTTAGCCATTAACCCTTTCATTGTTGTGAGCTACTATAATTGAATTTCTAAAGCTCAGTGTGACTAGAGTCAAATTCCTTGCACCAGGCCATAAGTAAATATAGTAGAATTTCATACTATATTCCTTTTGCTGTTCCATATTATTCCACCAGGGAATTTTGAAGAAAAACCTCTTATTATTTTAACATCAAATTCAACTTTCATTTTTTGTCAGTGATTTTTTTGCTGGAAAATGTGCTACTTGGAACCAACAAAACTTGAAAATCACAATAGCAAAATATCGATTAAATTAAACTGAGAATATCTGTATTATTAACAGGAAACAGTTTCTCCATACACTGCCATATGATTTGATGTATGCATTTATGCAACATATCTGGCATGGACAAGATGTAACACAGAGTCAATTCTGCCTTACTATTTACTCCTAGCTGGAAGATGAAGGGATAAATTCATGCCTTTTTCAAAAACATTAGTATGAAGTGAAATGCAAACAGCCCTGTCCAGGTTTTGAACTCAGATTGCTGATTTTATTTCCAACAACAGTTACTGTCACACTAAGTACACCTCCTAAAATGTTCATTGTAGAAATACCAAATTTGGTATATAATCTTATAAGAACCAGAAGGTTTTAATGTTTAGAAGAATTGTTTCTCCTGGGGAAAAATAACTCTAATCAAAAAGGGGTCACTGATAAGAAACAAGAAGCAATAATCAGTGGGAAGCCATATTGCTGCAAAACTTAACTAATTGTACAGAATTTGAATTTTTAAGCTTTAAAAAAAAATCAAATCATTTGCCTTCCAAAAATAATTAATCACATTTATCGAAACATTACTAATTAGGTTTATAGGTAGTTCTTCCAGTTGTAAAGGAATTACAATAGCATAATTGCTTATTTAAAATAAAGCCTTAACATTCAAAAATGTTTAAATTAATCATGTTCAGTGTCCTTCATTTAAACTTTTAAAACTCATTTTAACCAATACAAGTCTTGTCAGCATACTCAGTGTAGACAGGTACTTCAGCTAGTTTGAAATAAAAGAAGCAGCTTTGAATAGGATCCCATCTTCTATTGTCAAATTTTACTCATTAAGCTGCCAAAGCTGATGATAAGCATGGTTTTCATTCTTAAATCTTTTTGAGAATCTCTTTTTTTCTTTTTTACATCTTTATTCCATTTTGTATAATCAACTAACTAGTAGTAGTAGTAGTAGTAGTAGTAGTAATACTGTTATCTTAGCTTCAATGTTAAAACTTTATTCATAAAAGAAAAGCTTGAGGTGAATGAAATACAAGCAGAGTCTCATTCAAAGTGATTTCTTTGTATCAAATTCCTACACTTTAGATTAAAAATAGATCAGCTTAAAATGATCCAATAAAATACAACAAAACATGTGAGGAAACTAGTCAAAACTAACAATAAAAATTCAGGTGTAATATGTTTATAATTATATTTCTTTTTTTATGACAAATTTTTGTTTATCAATAATGTTTGAATAATAATGAAGTAGGCTGGATTATTCTGTCATAAAAATGACTCATATACCTCAGATTGTAATGTTTGCTATATCAAAAAACATTTTTGCTAAAAGTGAAAAAAATTGAAACAGATATAGCAGTTAACCACAGAAAGCAAAAAAAAAATGCTGAAAGAACCACTTCAGACATTCTTAGATATTTTTTTTCTAAATGAAAAAATATGTTGTTAAATCGTATTGATCTTAGCTGACAAAAGGACAAGTGATTGTTTTAACTCAGTAGAAAAGAAGTATGAGACTGATGGGTTTATCGATAGAAATAGCTAATCCTGCACCTAATTAGTTAGGCTTGTTAACTGATTGATTTTAATTAACTAGAAGTTAGAGAATCATATTCCCTGTACATTCATATTTACACTTTTTGTATACTCATTTCTTAAGAGGATTCTTATTTTATACAGTCCAATCAAATACAGATACTTTTTTAAACTGATCTGTTTGACCTTAACAACTACTACCACTCTAGGTCAGAGTGGACTCAGAAGTAATGGTCATGAATAAGTTTTCCACACTCTCCAAATCTCTAGAATAGGAGTTTCACCATCAGATGCAGTTTAGTGTCATACTCAGGACACTTTTTTCTTGGTCGGGGGGAAGGAGGTCTTACCTCTCTGCAGGGGATAAAATCAATGTATTCTAAGCCTGATCAACAGGACAGTTCATGAAATAAGGATTCAGACCAAGAAAAAATATGAAAGATATTTTCTATCAAACATTTGGTTTTAAAAGAATGTTAAAATCATCCTTGAAAAGTTTATTCAAGTAAAATATCATCCAGAAAATTAATCTATAAATGATATTAAATCAAAAACTATCTGTGAGGTTATATATCCGATAATCATCAAGTAAACAGCAAAAAATGTAAATAAAGATTTAATTTCTTAGAGTTGAACTCAAACCTTGTATCTTACAAATAATATTTGATATGGCCAGCACTTTACCAATTTAACCATTGAGCCATAATAGCAGATAAAAGTTAAATATAGTCCCATAGAAAAACTAGCCAAAACTTAAAAGAGATTTATTTCTAATAAAAAGATAAATTTATAAATACAATAATAGAAATAGAAATAACAAATGCAATTTCTACATGATAAAATGTAATGATAAATAATGTAGATCTTCTTTTTCCTGTAAACTGTTTCCATAAATGATTTACTCTTTTGAGCTTGCCAGTAATCAAGCTATAATCATCCACTGAACCAATCCTTTCTACCCTCAATGATCAATACAAAGATTACAATCAACAAAACCTGTCCCCTTTCTGAATACTAGACACATCAAAGATTTCTACAAAAGAATTGCCTGGATCAGCCATTATAGCTGATCAGGCCATCTTCTTTTTTGATGATTTGACACTCCTATCTTGAATCAAATACTGAATCATTGTTCCATTTATAAGATGAGATGGATGGTGAGGTTACCAACTACTTACATATTTGGGCAGAAAATCTGTGAATGCTAGTTTTTGTTTTTCCATTTTGTTTTGTCTTTTCTTTCTTTATCAACCATTTTATTGATATTTAGGGCAAAAAGTTCATTGAACCTTATAAAAGACCAAGAATAAAATGTCTGATTCTATCAAATACTGCATTAATATTTTTTGGCATAAGATGTAAGCCTGATGAAAAATTCTTGACTGAAATTTAATCAAAGGTTAATATAAAAAAATCAAACTTCAAACTATTCATAATGGAACAACATAAAAAGATTTTTAATTGTCAATCCTTTTTACTGAAAGAGTCAATGGCTAATACACTAATGAACAAAATTAAATTTTCTAAACTAAGAAAATAACTACTCCTTTCCCATAACAGTTACATTTAGTGAATTAAATATACATAAAAATTTAACAATTGTTATGGGACAGAGATAAGTTATTTATCCAGACAGGTTTGATATATGCTTACATTCAAAGTAGGGACCTTTCCTCATAACCTACACTTGCTATTCTGTTGCATATTATCAATTTTTGCTTTAATATAATCAGTCCTCATGGCATTATTTTGTGATGCTATTAAAAGAGATTCACTTTCTTTCTTAAGGTTTCCTTTTCTTAACTATGTCCACATCTTCTCATGTGCAATCTCACTAGTTTGCTGCTTGAAGTATCCATACAGTTGTTTTTTTTCCCATTTTGTTTTCTAGTTATCATTGTTTTTATGCTTGTTTTTCTGCTGCCATTGTTGTTGTAATTAGTCTTTTTCGTTCTTTTTAGTGAATTTCTCAAGTCCTTGTATTAATGTATCGCTTCAATCTTCAACGCTGGTGAGTCCTCTTCCTCCTTCTTTTCTTGACACATATAGTCTATTTATATCATCTTTCGGATGTAAGTACCAAAAATAACTCAGTTCTGTTAGCATTCCACTTTTTCAAGCACCACAGCCATCAATGCAATGATAAGAGTTCTACCTGGGGACAACCTCCTAAAGCAAGATGATAATTATGGGAGAGAGATAGTAGAGATAGTTTCAGTCAGAAGTGATCATTTAATGATATAAAAAAAATAATCATCTCGGAGATATCATTTCCTTTTTTTAAAAAAAATTATTTATAGAATATGGAAAATGTCACTGAAAATGTGAGAACTAAAATAAGCAAAACCCTAGTCAAGATGGTTGGTCAGCATGTCAAATTTGCTTTGCCAAAGTCAGTTAAAAGTTTTATGGTCTCCAATTATATAGAGTAAACAATTTATTTTCAAAATAAATATCAATCAGAAACATGAGTTCAGATCCTGGATGAAGTTGTTTGCATTAATGGAAAAGGGATGGGTAAATAATAGGGCAGACTGGATTCTTTAACCTAGGTTAGGCAACTAGTATGGGAGAAGGAAAACTGAATTTGAACAAGCTTTTCTCCACTTAAAAACTGACCATGAGTCACATCCCACCAGTGACAAAGGGGTTGGGTAAATAAATATTTGTAAATGATCAAAAGTAATTTTGATCCTAATGTGGATGCTTAAAAAATGTGGCCATGATCCAAACTCTGATCCTTACTAGTCAAATCCCCTCTGTACAAACTTTTCCTTAAAAAACAAAGTGATACTATAGTAAATGGATAAAGCACAAAAGGAATGTGTTTGTACAGTTCATTTCTGTCTAACCTCACAAATGATTGAGGATATAGACAGCAGTTCATGAAACATTCATGCAATTAAATCAATCTCAGAATTCCTTTTGCCATAAAAAAATATTGAATAAGCAATCAATAAATTCTCAAGTCCCATAGATTTTTTTTTCAAATACAAGCTGAACAACACTTTCAAAGATATGTAGATGAATTGCATTTTTTTAGCAACTTGCATCATCAGAGGTGCAAACAAGAAATATATATATATATATATATATATATATATATGAGAAAAAAAGAAGTCCTTTACGTATCTTGTATCATTCTCTTCACAAGAAAAATATTTCATCTCATTCAAACAAATCACTGTAAGTATTTTATTTTATTTATAACTTTTGGTTGGAAAGATTAGAAGTTTAATGTTCCCTCACAAAGAATGGATTGCTGATAGCTGCGATGAAGAAAGCTAATTGCAGAGATAATCAACTTGAATAAGTGTTAAAAAATTAATTATAAGAGAGAGAACAATGTCTGACAAAATAGAAATACAAATCTCCTAAGAACTTACAAAGAATCTGTCAAGATGATTTAATCATATATCACACATGGATCAGCACTTATGCTTAAGAATGAGAATGTAACATCTGCACTTTGCCTATGATCAAAATATCATCTCCAGGACTTCTGTTTCAAATCAAGGCATAGCTCCTTGGCCTTTAGCCTGAGATTCAAGTGTAGTTTCTGTTCTTCACCACAGGATTTTTACAAAATAATAATAATAATAATAATAATAATAATAATAATAATAATAAGTGTGTGTGTGTGTGTAATTTAATAAATAATAAATTTACAAAATTTCTATTTCAACAGCTTTAAATTAACAAAATTTGGACTGATGATGATGATGACGACTACTACTACTACTACTACAAATAATAATAATAATAATAATAATAATAATAATAATAGGCAGCAGCAGCAGCAACTAAATGAACTACCATCATTGTAATCATAATCATCATCAACAGCAACAGCATTAATAATGGTAATAAAGTTATGAGCAAACCTCTTTCCAAGAAAAACAGACAATTCCCAAGTAGCAGAAATTCCACGTACTCACCTAAAAGAAAACAGAATACATAATTAAAGTAATGGTAACTGTGTAATGAGAAAAATGATATTTTTATAGCTGCAAGTAGGATATTATCAATTATGACAAATAAAAAAAATTAAAAAAATAACCAAATCTAAAATAACAAAATGATGCAGGGGAAAATGACTGGTGGTGATTGTGATATTGATGATAATAACAATAATAATAATAATGAATAAATAAATGTCTGAAAATATTCAAGATATCAGAGAAAGTTGTAAACTTCATCACATAAGCTAAGGAAAACAAGAGAATGGAAATAGCAGCAGGAGGGCAAATCCTAACAGAGATAAAAATCCAAAGAGGCATCATTCAGAGTTACCTTGTTACAACTGATATGAAAAATACAAATAAAAATGATAATAATCTCTGCAATCAGTTAGTGTGTAGCTGTTACCTAGAAGGTTGGTGGTTCAAGCCTAAAGAACTAAAAAAGCTATGGAACATGAAGGTGATACTGATACCATTTGTAATTGATGCACTCAGAACAATTCCCAAAGGCTTGGTAAAGATGCTGGAAGAGTTGGAAATCGGAGGATGAGCAGAGATCAACCAAACTACAGCATTACTGAGATTGGCCAGAATACCGAGAAGAGTCCAGGAGACTTGCAGTCACTTGGACTCCAGTGAAAAAGCATCAGCTAACGTTGGTGTGAAAAACTCACAAGGAGTAATAATAATAACAATGATATACATAGGAAATGACGAATGGGTTACAAATCTACAAGAATCACAGAACAAGATAAACCACTTTACATATATGGATGATATCAAAATGAAAAAGAACTGGAAACTCTAATACAAATGATATAGTCAGGATATGGGAATGGAATACGTGTCATACTAATAACAGTAATTGGATAAAGAGAAACAACAGAAAGAATAGATTGGTTTGGTTTGGTTTGGTTTGGATTCATGGCATATCAACCATTGTAGGTTATTAATGCCAAATCCATTTTTATACATATAAACAGTTAAGGAGGTACCCGTGGTGTAATGGTTATCATTGTAGGAAATGGATACAACGACATGAGTTCAAATCCTGGACCAGGCTAATTGCATTTCACATAGCACTAATACCCTTGGGAAAGGTATGAATCCATGGTGAGGCAACTAGTCTAAAAGAAGAAAAACTCTGAATTCAAACCTGTAAAACTTTACTATAAGAGCAATGGCAAATATAAGAAGATTGCATAGATACATCAATACAAGGACTTGAGATATACACTAGAAGAACACTACAGCAACCAATAAGAGCAAAGGCAAATATAAGAAGATTGCATAGATACATCAATACAAGGACTTGAGATATGCACTAGAAAAACACTACAGCAGCCAATAAGAGCAATGGCAAATATAAGAAGATTGCATAGATACATCAATACAAGGACTTGAGATATGCACTAGAAAAACACTACAGCAACCAATAAGAGCAATGGCAAATATAAGAAGATTGCATAGATACATCAATACAAAAAACTTGCAAAATAGTCGACTTTGCTGTCTCGGCTAAACACAGAATAAAACTGAAAGAATGTGAAAAGAGGGATAAGTACCTCGACCTTGCTAGGGAATTGAAAAAACTGTGAAACATGCAGGTGACAATTGTAATTAGTGCGTTTGGAACAGTAACTAAAGGATTGCTAAAGGGACTAGAGGACTTGGAAGCTGACAGACGAGTGGAGACCATCCAAACGACAGCATTGTTGAGAACAGTCAGAATACTAAGAAGAGTCCTGGAGACTTGAGGAGACTTCTTGTCACTCAGACTCCAGTGAAAAACCATCGGCTCTAATGAATGAATAAGAAGAAAAAGAAGAAGAAGCTGAAAATAAAGTTATTTGCAATCTATTAGTCTCACCACAATGAAATAAGAAATTATTTTGTTATGGTAACCAACATTCCTTATTTAGTAATGTTCCTTTTTTTTTTAATACTCAATATCATCCTAACCAAGGTCAGTTGGTCACTATAGGCAAATGGTTACAAAATAACAAATAAATGGTTAAGGGCAACAAAGCAAAAATCCAAACTAAGAGAAAGAGTAAGGCATTTATTAATAGGATTTCTCATTATTCAACAATGCAACCTTCAGAGCATGACTGATAAATAAATGTATAAAGTTAAATTAGGTTTTATATATAAGTAGACTTCACAAATATCAAAATCTAAATAACCTGTAAATAAAAAATGAAAACTAGAAGTGCCCGTGGTGTAATGGTTATCGTCATAGGAAATGGACACAGCAACATGAGTTCAAATCCTAGGTAAGACTGATAGCATTTCACATAGCACTAATACCCTTGGGAAAGGTATGAATCCAATTATTCTCCCTCCAGCCATGGGTAAATAGTAGTGCAGACTAGGTTCTTCAGCCTTGGTGAGGCAACTAGTCTAGGAGAAGGAAAAATTCTGAATTCAAACCTGTAAAACTTTGCTTAAAAATTGAACTTGTGTCATATCCTGCCTGAGCGGAGAGGTTAGTAAATTTTGTTAATGAAAAATCTGTGATGATTATTGAGGATTTTCAAGATTTTCTATTTAATTCTGATTTTATTCTAAAAGTTCAAATCAAACATAAACAAAATGAACAGAGTCAGTAAATAGATTAATAACAAACCGTATTCTCATATGTCATCAAGTACATTCTCATTGTTTTTCTTCTTTTTTTTGTTTTGTTTTATTTCCAAGTTATCTAATAATAGTAACAAGACAGACTTTAGAAATCAATGTTTACCACAGCCTTCTTTATTTTCAGATGAGGTTGTGGTATCACTGAAGCAGTTTAAGAAAAAAAAAATTGCTTTCTTTTTATTCAACAAAATTTTTCTACCAGTCTCCACATTCAACACCAAAGATTCCTCTTCTACTGGCTGACCAGTCAGAAAGAAAAGGTATTTCTTAAGAGAAATCAAGCAAGAAACAGTGAAAAAAATTCAATTCAAACAATCCATTTCCTACTTTGTACTACTAATCCTGAACAATATAAAACTCTCTACTACATTAGCTTTTCAGCAAACTTATATAGGATAGACAAAAACTGGAAAAATCTGGTTGGTTAATGTATATCAAAAGTATAGAGATTCTATTCCAGCATTTGCAGAGATCAGAAAAGTGCAAAGATGTCTGCAATTCAATTTGTTTTTAAATTCTGCCTATTGAATTCACCAACATAAACCAATAAAGAAGTACATTTAAAATGTTAGCTATTAAATAAGTAAAAATAACTTTTTCAGACTACTATGTATTGTGTTTTTATATACATATAATGTTATACATGATATAAATGTTCATCTCTCTCTTTCTCATATACATATATATATATATATATATATATATACGAGGATCATTAAATAAGTTCCAGACTTTTTTCGCATGGGCACTTTTATTGATAGTATACATATGAAACTCTAGTCCCCTTCAAAGCAATCTCCTCTGGCTGCAATGCACTTGTTGTACTGTTCCAACAACTTCGGTAAGGCCCCATGGAAGTCCTCTTGTGTGAGCGTGTCAATGACCTTCATCACAGCCTCTTTCATCTCCTCAATTGTCTCATAACGACAGCCTCTGAGTTTAGGGAATAACCAAAAGTCACAGGGAGCAAGACCTGGACTATAGGGATGGTAAGGAACTGTCTTGATGCCAGTCTTGGTCAAATAGCCTGTGATAAGGATGGAGTTGTGGACTGGTGCATTGTCCTGGTGGAGATGCCACTGACCCGATTTGAAGAGTGCTGGCCTCTTCCTGAACTCCCTTAAAACCTCAACATAGTATTCCTTGTTGATTGTCTGTCCAGTGGAACCCAGTGCATATAGATCATGCCAGTGCTGTCAAAAAAAGGGATCATCAAAAGTTTGTGGGTGGATTTGCTCTGTCTGGCCTTCTTGGGTCTGGGAGGGCCAGCATGCTTCCACTGGGAACTCTGTCTCTTGGTCTCTGTATCATAGCAGTAGATCTAGCTTTCATTGAATGGCATTTTTTCCCAGTTTAAAACAATTTTATTGCATATCATTCTTCTAAAGTGTCAGATTGCATTTTTGAAATTCACCAGCTGTGACAATCAGGCTTTAGTAGGGTGTATTCCAATTGCTGCTGTAGCTGTTCATTTGTACCTGAAATCATAAAAATTGGTCAGTCATCTTATAATATGTATAGCAATAACATACTGAATTTTCAAGAGTCTACAACAATTTTAAATGCCTGTACAAAAAAGTATGGAAACTTATTGAAGGCACCATGTATATATAAAATGAACTCTCCAGTCAACTTCAATCTATGAGGGCTCAAGAGTTGAGTTTAAGTTGGGAATCATTGAACTATTTACACAGATGATTTGTTTATAGTAGTGAAGGTTTGTGTAGGAGCAGCCACAATTTTTTGATGAGCTGATAACAGAAAAATGGTGTACCTATGTGCCATAGATTCTCCCAAGTAACACTGTTCAGGTTTTAAATTAAGAGTTTTTCTTTCTCCTACACTGGTAGCATTACCAAAGTTAAAGAGCCCACCCTGTGCTACTATTTTACCCATAGCTTGGGGAATAAGAGATAGAATTGATGCCTTTCCCAAAGACATTAGCACAAAGTGAAATGCAAAAAGTCTCATCTAAAATTTGAACTTGTCAAGTCCATTTCCTATGGACAATAACCATTAGGCCATACACACTCACACCTATCTATCTATCTATCTATCTATCTAGATAGATAGATAGATAGATAGTGAAAGGTGAGTGTTTTTGGTTTGGTTAGGTTTTATGACATATCAACCGATGCTGGTTATTCAATGCCAAATCCTGTTTTTACATATGTATATTAAATGGATGATTTGTAAACAACTTCTTAACATTTTTAAACAGGCGTAAGCTCATTCATTTTGCACACAGTTAAATGGTTTCACTTATTTCTATGTAATATAAATAATTCTATTTATTATTGATCATTTGTTTGCTCATAGTTAAATGATTTCAAGTATTGATATTTAACACAAGCAATTCAATTAAACATCAGTCATTTGTTTACACTCAGTTAAATGATCAAACAGTTCTATTTTAAACAATTCAATTTAGCAAAATTTATTTGCTTGCACTCAGTTTAAATGTCAAAAAGTACTATTTGACCCATAGATAGGATGATATCAGGAACTACTACTCTGAGCCAGAGAGGGCCTGGGAGCAATGACAATGAAGGGGTACTTCATATTCCCCAAAGCTCCAGCATTACTGGAGCCTCACCATCAGATTGTTTAGTGTCATATATCAGGACACTCATTGGGGGGGGGTGTACCCCTCTGCATCTCTGAAGAGGGGTAAAACTAGGCCAATAGGTGTGTGTAACAACAATGTTATTAAAAAGAAAAAAAATTCATCCAACTCACAACTTCAAGTTTCACAATTTCTAGATTAACAGATAATGTGAATTAGATTTAATTAATAGATAAATATTGATAAGTTTTAAAGTAAAATATACAGATTATATATATGTTATGGCCCTGGAAGGGGTCACAAAGAGAATAGAACACCACGGTTATAGTATAGGTATATATTTACAAGAACAAAGGATGGTTACAAAAACATAGGACGGTAAGCTAGTTTGCATAACTGTGCGGGGGCGAGGTTAGCTTCCGGATCTAGACTGACTTCGTATTGCTGCATCTTCCGGTATCAGGAAGAGTGGTTGAGTCCATAAGTAGGTGATTCCGCCACAACACCCCACTTCCCAAGCTGATTACTCTGACAGGTGAAATCAGTATCTCTTTTTCTTTGGGCAGACCAAAAGAGGGTCCGTAAATTTCCTTTTCCTATCAGAGTGTCGTGGTTCTGGTATGGTTTTGGGAGGTTCGATATCAAATGTGTCGTTGATGGTGTCAATTGCCTCTACTTCCTCCTGTGGCAGATCCACTAGGTCTTCGGTGGTGCGTTTCCTGATTTGGTTGAGGTATCTCTTATGCTCGAATTTTGGGCCCTGGATAATGTATGTGACATTACTGATTCTTTTGGTTATCGTTCCCAGTTCCCAAAAGGAAAATGTTTCTGAAGTGTTTGAAGTAGACTTTGTCACCAAGGTTGAATCATTTGAATGGTACAGTAGAGGTTCTGTTTTGTAAGGTCTGTTTTAGTAGCAGTTTTTCGAACACTGATCTAATTTTTCGACCAAACATGGCTTCTGCTGGGGATCGGGATTCTGGTATGTTAGGGTTTGCCATGAACCTGTAGACCTGGAGAAATTGTTGAAGGGACTTTTCCATAGGCGAGTCATAAGCTTTTTTTAATGCACTTTTTAACGTGTCCACGAAGTGTTCAGCTTGTCCATTGCTTCTGGGGTGGTACTGTGGGGTTGTGATGTGTTTAATTAGGTAGGTTTTCACAGAATTCCTTGAACTCTGACAAAGTGAACTGGGTGGCATTGTCACAAACCAGACAATCCGCAACACGAAAACGGGCAAACAACTCATGTAGGAATTAATGGTTGTCGCTGAGGAAGGTTTCCTACATCTTAGGACCTCAGGCCATTTAGAACAGCTGTCCACTATTGAATAATAAAAATCCTCTAATGGTCCAGCATAATCTATGTGAATTCTGGACGACGGTTGTTCAGATTTAGGCCAGGGTTTGTGAGTAATGGCCGGTGCCTTAACAGCCAAGGCACAACCTTTACATGTTTTAACCATATTGGTGATATCTTGATCCATGGACAGCCAACAGACGAAACTTCACATTAGGCTTTTCATCCTGTTAGTGCCCGGATGGCCCATGTGGAAATCCTTTAATATTCTTTTTTGAAGAGTTTTGGGGATAGTGACTCTTTCACTATAAAGCAGCACGTCATTGCAAACAGAATAAATATCTGAAGTGACATCCCCTCGTGATAATTTCTGCCTTGTAGTTTGAATGAATTCATCATTCACGGCTTCTGTCTTTATCTCTAGAAGAGTTACCAGTAATTGCAGATTGTGTTGTTGATCATTGTTTTAATTTCACTATCTATGCGTAGCGCAGCGATTACCAAGTCCTCGAAGAATTCCTTTTGGGTAGGAATTAATCTTGACAGACTGTCCGCATGTACAATTTGTTTTAAGGAGAGAAATTCTAATTTGAAGTCATAATTCAATAGAATAGTTCCCCATCTTAACAACCGGTTTGCAGTGAATGTAGGATGTCCTTTTTTTAACCCAAAAATGGTTATCAACAGATTATGGTCTGTTTGCAGTGTAAAATGCCTACCATATAGGTAACGGTGAATTTTGAAACAGCATAGATAATGCTAAGTCCTTCTTTCTCTATCTGAGAATAGTGTTTTTCAGCCCGAAGCAGTGTTTTGGATGCGAAAGCAATGGGCTGTTTCGAACCATCTGAAATTATGTGTAGTAGGCATGCACCTATACCGTACTGACTAGCGTCGCAAGCAGCTATTATGTCTAGTTCCGGGTTAAAGTGTGAGAGGAAAAGGTTTGAGGTTAGGATTTTTTTGATTTCCTCAAATGCTGCCTGGCATTCAGTCATCCACTCCCAACGTTTATCCTTTTTTAGTAGCTGGTTTAGTAGTGCCCACAGCTCGTGCATTTAAAGCTTTGGTAATAGTTTGTGAGGCCTAAAAAACTTGGTAATTGTGTTGTATTTTCCAGTGCCGGCATATCCTTAATGGCAGTAGCTCGGTCTGGGTCTGGGTCTGGGTGTCTGCCGTCTTTGTCTATAATGTGCCCTAAATATTTTATTCTTTGTAGGAAGAATTTGCATTTATTTTCCTTGACTTTGAAACCAGTCTTGTAATCGTTTGAATACTTGGTAGATATGGTCTGTATGTTGTTCCATGTTTTTGCTAGCAATAATAATGTCATCCAGATATGTGATGGCAAAGTCAAGGCCACCCAGCATGGTGTCCATGACCTGCTGAAAAATAGCGGGTGCAACCTTGACCCCAAACACAAGTCTTTCATATCTGTAAAGACCTCGATGGGTGTTGATACAGAGAAGATTAGCACAGTCATTGTTGACTGGGATTTGCAGGTAAGCATCACTTAAATTGATTTTCAAAAAAAAGCTACCACTGTTTCAGTTTAGTGAATACTTCTACGGGACTGGGTAATGAAAGTCCTCTAAGGCCACATTCATACCAGTCGAGAAGTCAGCACAAACACGGATTTCCCCTGATTTCTTTTTAACATAGACTATGGGGGCAGCCCACTGGTTGTATTCTGTTTTTGATAGGATCCACACATTTTCTAGTCTATCCAATTCATGGTTTATTTTGTCTAGGGACGCAAATAGCATGTTACGTTTTCTTATGAAAACTGGTTGCATGTTTTGTTTTAATTTTAGTTCTGCGGCCATTTTCGTACATTTCCCAAGGCCAGGAGTGAATACTTCTGCAAATTCCTTTTTTAGTTTAGAGATTATATTTTCTGTTGGCGATGAACACAATTCTGCTTTTCTGCAGAACGTAGATATAGGCAAGTCCCATAAATTGGGTTCATGCATCCAGTCTGAACCGAATACGTTTTCAGTGTTTTTGAGCACATACATTTTTAATTTCTTTGTTTGACCCAGCAAAGTAACATTGGTAATCACTTCTCCCTCAAAATTGATTTGTGTGCCATTAATGGCCTTTGCTGTTTTATGGGATCTTAACATTGTTGGCTTTTGTAATGTCTTCTAAGTGTTGAAATTCAGAATTGTTAGATCTGATCCTGAATCCAATTGGAATTTGATATCCTTGCCAAGAATTTTAACTGTTACTTATTTCCGTAAGCTTTCTTCTTGGATATCTATAGTTTTTGTTAGGCGCACTCGGCTTTTAGTTTGATTTTTGTTCCTGCAATGGGAACTTTTGTGTCCTATTTTTTTTACATACTAAGCAAATTTTTGCTAAGTATGGGCAATCCTTTACCCAATGAATGCCTCCACATCTGTAGCAAGGACTAGGAATTTTTCTTTTTTCGAATTTGTTGTCAGATTTGCGAGGGTAAGTGTGATAATTTTTTCTATCCTGTATTTTATTTGTTTTGCGAGTCTTGGTTTGTTTGACTACTCTTTTTATGTGTGAAATGCCAGATTCGATACCTTTAGAGTCTTTTTTAATAATTTCAATTTTTTGAAAATCTTCTGTTAGTTTTTGGAGAGTTAGACTTGATTCACTTTCTAACTTAGTCAGAACGCGTGGTCTAATTTCTGCATCTCTTCCAGAAGTAAGTCCCTGTGCAAACACTAGGCACTTGAAGTTGTCCACCCTTAACTCCGATAATTTAAATTTGTTGCAGTGTTTATTCACTACAGCTGCATACGTTGCAAAATAATCTTCATAATTTTTTTGTCCACCTCTTCTGAAAGACAGAGGTTTTCAGGCTGAACAATTCAGTTCAGAATTTTACCGTCTCGTCAAACGATAGCTCCGAGGTTTTCCGTAGCAAAATGAAATCCACAAATTTATTATGTTCAGTTGTCTCGAGCTTGCGTAATAGTAGGCGGGTCTTCTTCTGATCAGACCAGTTCTTGCAGTCAATATTAAAGAACTCTTCGTACCTCCTATAGTATACCGCGAACGACTCGTCTTCTTCTTGTTCGTAGAGAAAATTGTCAATGACGTTCCATATTGAATCTTGAGAAAATACGGTATCGTTATCTGTATGCACATTGTTCTTTAAAATTTGTGCCAGCAATTTCTCCGTACACTGTTGACGCTCGGATAATTGTTTTTGGTGTTCAAACTGTAGTTTTACCAACTTTGTCATAGCCACCGGTAGTTCTTCCATTTTGCTTAGTTAGTCCAAATATAAAAAATGCAGTTTTTTTTTTTTATTTCTTCCAATAAAAAGAAATGTATAGATTCTTTTTTCTCTAAGTTTTTTTTTTTTTTTTTTTTTTTTTTGAATTTTAAAGATTTAGTTGTGGTTGGTGTGACAGATTTTTAAAGATTTTTGGTTTGGCCGATTTTTTTCCTTTTGAAAATTACAACGGGGAGGCGGGGGGAGTAATTTATTTCCCCATATTAATGTTGGAACGATGGGGGGGGGGGAAGAAACGGTAATTCGTTTCACCATCCAAAACAACAAATAAACATTGTACTTACAATTTGTTCAATTGTAGTTCCCAGAGGATAGTATTTTGTAAGCGGTACTGATCTTTTCTTTAAAATAAGAAAATTTTGTTCGCAACCTGAAATTGTTCTGAATATTAACTGTTTGTAGTAGACAAACAGAGAGAGAACAAAAAAAATTCTTTCTTTGTTTGACAGTGTTTAGACACTGGGTGGTTTTTTTTTTTTTTGTTTTTTTTGGATCAAAAACACATTCAAAGTTATTGTTAAAAACAAAGGCTGTGCTTGGTTTTGCCGTTGGGTTCGTAATTAGTTCCCATATATTAAAGGTGTTGCTCATTCTCAGTTGAGGAGAATAACTGGGCTTGTTGAGACGTGATACCCCTGTGATGTTTGAATCTACATTCGTTGGTGTTATGGCGAATTTTTCATGGTTATGCAGTTTCGGATTTTCAAAGTATCCGTGTTAAGGTTTGACTTGTGGTTCCTACGTGAGTCCTTATTTTCAATCTACGAGAATTATGGGTTTGAATGCCTCGTCGCCAGTGTTATGGCCCTGGAAGGGGTCACAAAGAGAATAGAACACCACGGTTATAGTATAGGTATATATTTACAAGACGTTAGGATGGTAAGCTAGTTCGCATAACCGGGCAAGGTTAGCTTCCAGATCTAGACTGACTTCGTATTGCTGTGTCTTCCAGGATTATGGAGAGTGGTTGAGTCCATTAGTAGGTGATTCCGCCACAACAATATACAAGGGTCATTAAATTTTTTTTTTTTTTTGTTTTGTTTTCCGTAAGTGTAAACTCTGCATTGTGGAATTAGGTTTGGTTTGTTTGGTTTCATGGCATATCAACCTTTGTAGGTTATTTAACGCCAAATCCATTTTTATGTAAATAATATGTTCTATTGAAAACAGTTCAGTTTAGCATAAGTACACAGTTTAATTGTCAAAAATATTTCCATTTCAAACTATTCAAGCAGTTATATGTAATAATTCAGTTAAGTGTAAATACAGTTTTAATGTCGAAAAACAGTTCTATTTGAAATAATTCAGTTAAGCATAAGCATGCAGTTTAAGTGTAAGTACAGTTTAATTGTCAAAAACATTTCTATTTCAAGCTATTCAGTTTACTCAATTCAGTTTAGCATAAGTATGCTATTAGTTCTATTTAACCCATAGATAGGGCCCTATTGGGTGCTACCATTCCGGGCCAGAGTGGACCTGGGAGCTATGGCAATGAAGGGGTACTCCGCATTCCCCAAAGCTCCAGCACTGCTGGAACCTCACCATCAGATTGTTTAGTGTCATATCCAGGACACTCATTAGGGGGGTCTTACCCCTCTGCAGAGGTGCAGTCAGTGTATTCTACAGCCCCAGCTGACTGGGCAGTACACAGATTTAAATGTCAGACAGTTTTATTTCAGATAATTCAATTCAGCATAAGTACACAGTTTAGATGTCAAAAACATTTCAATTTCAAGCAATTCAGTTCAGCATTGGTACGCAGTTCCAATGTCAAACCATTCTATTTTAAACAATTTAGTTTAGCATAAATACTCAGTTTAAATGCAAAAATCAGTATAATGAAAGAAGCACGGTTTTGTCCTATTTAACCCATAGATAGGACCCTTATCAGGTGCTATCACTCCGGGCCAGAGTGGACCTGGGAGCGATGGCAATGAAGGGGTTCTCCGCATTCCCCAAAGCTCCAGCATTGCTGGAACCTCACCATCAGATTGTTTAGTGTCATATCCAGGACACTCGTTGGGGGGGGGGTCTTACCCCTCTGCAGAGAAGCAGTCGGTGTATTCTACAGCCCCAGCCGACAGGGCAATGTGGAATTAGTTTATAGTAAAATTATTTTAATCTCACAAAATATATATTTTGAAGCTATTCAAAATGGCAGTAAATCAAACAGAGTGCTGCACACTTGAACAGAAGTCTTTCATCAAATTTTTGGTGGCTGAGAAGTGCAAACCATGTGAAATTTACAGAAGAAGGTGTGATGTATGCAGATTTTGATTTTAAGATATTTACAAATAGGCTAAACATGGGTTTAGTATTACAATCCTGAGTTGAAAAGACAGTCCATGGAGTAGAAACACACTGACTCTCTGGTAAAGAAAAAATTCCAAGCACAGCAATCAGTAAAAGAGGATGATGTTGATTGTATTCTGAGACATAAAAGGTCCCCCATCACAAATGATTTCCTTGAAACAGAGCTTCTTATTGTCAACTACTTATGTAAAATTCACCTTATATTATTTATTGAATGACCATTTATTTATATATATATATATATATATATATATATATATATATATATATATATACACACACACACACATATATTTGAGAGATAGAGAGAGAGTGTGTGAGAGAGAGAGAGAAACAGAGAGAGACAAAGAGGCATACATGCAAGGATGGTACCCATCAAAAATGATTGTATTATTTCCTTATGTATCTATTATACAGCTAATTTCTCAGCTTTCTTTTCCCTAAGAAAGTTTAATTTATAAAAATTTACTGAAAATTCCAAACAAATTGGCAAACTTATTTTGAAAAGCAATATTCTTTACAAAATTTTAATAGTGAATGCAAAAAAGAAAAATCTGTTTATTTTAAAAACATATTTAATGAAAACAGAAAATCATTCTTTTTTAATTAATTAATCAAACTGAAAATTTATATTTTGTTTTCTTTTTTTAGAACTTGAAATTCTATTTTTCAATGATTTTTTCTTTAATAAACTTTCAAATTACTAAAGAATTTAATTGAAGAAAATAATTAACGTGACTCATTCAAATAATCACGTACCAACATTTTACTAAAATTTTTAAAAGCAACAAATGTAGAAATTAGAATCATAAGTGTTTGTACAATTGTGGAATATTCAAAACCAATCTGTGAAGTTTAGAATCACACCAATTTAAGACATTAATTTTATATCATACAGTTTGTTTTTAGCATGATACATTCAGATGAACAGGTCTTCGGCTTGGTCTCTTTGTTTAATGGCATATCAACCTTTGTGAGTTATCTAATGTCAAAGCCATCCTTCTAGAAGAACAATAGTAGTACTATTCAACACATAGCTGGGAGGATAAGAAGGTCGATACCTTTCCCAAGGATATTTGTCCAAAAGTGAACACAATTGCACGACTGGAGTTCAAACATGCTTACTACAATTCTGCAGTCCATTGCTTTAACCATTACACCACGAGGACACCCACCCTCAGATGAACAGACAAACTTATAAACAGCAAATTTTATATAGAAAGATGGGATGAAACAAAATTAATAAGACAAACAAGAAAAATGTTTCAAGTGATTTTTTTGTTTTGGAATGATAATTTCAAAGTGATTTTTAAAATGTTCCCCAAAAAATGACATGAAGAATGAATCTATCAATTTAGCATAGACATATATATACAACCTGAAGTAATCAGGTAAGTCCACAGCTGTTTTTGTAAATAGTTTTTGTTTTTGAATTTCAGTGAGTGAGATTTAAGATATTTATTGATCTAAACATTTTTAATCCTAACAAAGCAATCATGCTATATCATTATTTTACATCTCCAGCTAGAAGAATAACCTATTAGAGTAATTATTGATATTTAATTAATCCTTAATAATCATTTTAGTAATAAAATTTGTGAGGGTTTTTTTTCTTTTGAAGTTTAGAAATTTCAGTTCTGTACAATTAGTTATGTTTTGAATCAATGGTTTTCTACCAATAATTGTTACAGACATTCCATTCAATGAGTACCGCTATTTTTTTCATAAGGAACAAAAAGAAAACTTTATATTGAAACTTTCCTCTGAGCTCAATAAACATGCTTATCAAATTTGGTGGTTCTAAATTAGATTGTTGAATTCTCTAGATTGGTTAGGTTTTGTGCTATATCAACCATTGTAGGTTACTTAATGCTAAATACTGTTTTTACATATATATTAAATATTTGATTTGTAAACATATTTGGTAGATACATACTGTTAAATGATCAAACAGTTCTATTTTTAAGAATTCAATTTAGCATAAGTCAACAAAGTTAATTGGTTTCAAGTATTAGTATGCATCACTAACAATTTAATTAAACATAAGTCATTTGTTTACATACAGTTAAATGATCAAAGAGTTTTATTTCAAACAATTCAGTTTAATACAAGTCATTTGTTTGCACTCAGTTTAAATATCAAACAGCTCTATTTGTCCCATAGATAGGTGCTATCAGAATGGACCTGGGAGTGATGGCAATGATAAACTTTTCCCAATTATATATCAAAATAGTGGTGAACAATTAAAATCAATTATTTAAAAACTAAAAACCATTAAAATCTCAGCCATCAAAAGTATCAAATACAACTGCCAGTTTTACAATCCAAATTGATCACCTTTTGTTGATTATGCAACACTATCCTGAATATCACTAAAACAACCTAAGTTTTGTTTTAAATATCATAAACATACACACACACACACATATTCAACTTAAAGAGGAATAAAGGGAAAAGAAAAAACACCAGATATACATGTATGTATACAAATGTATACACACACAAAAAGTACATACTCATTAATACATAGATAAATAAAAGAATCTGAATTAAAAAGAATCACACCCCAGTCAAAACAAACACATTATTAGTCCCTTGCAAAGGATCATGAAATTTGAAATAGGTGTCGATCAAATTTATATGAAATAAAACTCTAAAGTACGAAACTGAAATTCATTCGTAGACCTATTTATTTTAAAACACACACACACACACATATAAAGAAAAAGTTGGCGACCATAGTCAAGGGTGACCTGAAGGCTCCCTTTTCGATAGCTACTACACCAAGGTATAGGGAAGGGCGCTACTCCTTTTCCCAGGATTGCTCCACTTTACCCTTGTTCCGTACCTTATAATGCTGAGTGTTAAGCAAGGAGGCATCAAGTACCATTTTTTGAGTCTTTGGTATGACTCGACCTGGGATTGAACCCAGGTCTCCTGGGCCATTGGCGAACACTCTAACCGCTAGGCCAATGTCCGGTTAATATATATATATATATATATATATATATATATTTCCTCTGGTACTTTTTATGTCTGGACCTTAACCTTCTTGTCAATGTTATATATATATAGGCATTAAATCAAGTGAAGGATTTCTGCAACACCTAAACTGTTATTCTTAGTAAACAGTATTAAGACACAGCTGCAGTTGTGACAAACTCTCTCTTAGAAGAGACTGCCACAAGCAATTTAAGTTTCTATTAATCACTATAATTTAGTAGGTTTAGGGTAAAGTAAAACTAATTGGCATGAAAAGCAATCAGTAAACTAACTTTAAATTCAGGCTGATACTGTTTACATTCACTTTCACTAATGCTATCAGGAAAGGCATGAATGCACTTCTCCCTGTGCTCTATCTCTTTGCTAGATATCTTAACAAAATTTTATATCATTTACATGCTACAGTGGTTGATAGAATAAAAGAGTTGGTGAATGATCAGTTAGGTAAACCACTCCTCTTATCTACCAAGACAGCATTAACAAAAAGCTATGAACACTAGTGTCATAACCTTGACAAAATAGGATCAATCAATTATAATCTACATTAAAATGAAGTTACTGTAACACAACAAAAATGACACATTGTAGAGAGATGTTTGTTAGCATAATAGCACTAAAAGTACATATTTACCCAAGCCCTCCACTCGAAGCAAGATGAGACAAAAGCAGAGTTCATTCTGAATTCAGAATTTTCCTTCTCCTAGACTGGTTGTCAGACCAAGCCCAAAGAGCCTAGTGTGCTCTAATATTCATCTGTACTATGGAGGAAAAGAGATGGGTTCATGCCATTCACAAGGGCATTAGCACAAAGGGAAATGCAAACAGCCTTGTCCAGGATTTGAACTTGACTAATCAGATCAATTTTGTACAACAACAATTGTTAATCTAATTTGCAACTTAATAATACTAATATGTGTTAGTGCTTTCTTGTATTCCAATCATAATTTCCCAAAAATATTAAATATAGACTACTTTACATTATTTATTAATTTGTAATTGTCTATAATATGAATTATAAAAATCGAATCAATATATATTTACCCAAATCCTCATGCATGGAATGGGTGCACTACATGGTCAATTTTTAAGAAGAGTACAACTGGTTTGAATTCAGAATTTTCCTTGTCTAAAACTGGTTGCCTAACCAAGGCTACAGGACACAGTCTGCCCAACTATTTACCCATAGCTGAGCAAAGAACAGGAGGATTCATGCCTTTCCTCTGAGCATTAGTGTGAAATGAAATGCAAACAGCTTCATCCAGGATTTGAAGTCAAGCTGCCATTTTCCTTTCCTACAATATAACCATTATGTTAAATGTGCCTCCTCTATAAACAGGATGCAACAATGAGCTTAATGGTCACCAAATGTGACCTTTAAGTAAGTTAGAATAACACATAAAATTCTACCATTGAATTCACTCATTTTTTTTATTCGACCAATTTTTTACCATTTCTTTTTTAAGAGGTTTTCTTTGTTTAGAACAATTAACTATTCAAAAAAAAAAACTACTCTTGACTCTCAGCTAAGATTAACTGTTTGATTTTAATGGTATATCAACCTACCAAAGGTTATTTTTATGCTAAGAGGTTAAGAAATTGTCTTCATTGTACATTCAAATTTACATTTTTGGTGTAGTTGTTTCTTCAGTTTTTGTCACATCATCATCATCATCATCATTATGTTGTGTCGCCAGCACGGATATCCCTGACACTCTTTCGCCACTCCTCCCTATCGTTCATCGCTTCTGGCAGATACTCAGGGCTACATCCCATATCCTCACAGAGCTGCTGTATGTAGGTTTGAGCTGGTTGTCCTACTTTTGCTCAGCCATCAGATTTATTTGACCCATAGATGGAACCCTAACAGGTACTACCACACTGAGTCAGAGTTAACCTGGGGGTAATAGCTATGTTGGGGTACTCCACACTCTCCAGATCTTTAAAACTGGATCCTCACCATCAGATGCAGTTAAGTGTCATACCAAGGACATGCCTTTTTGTAGAGGGTTTTACCCCTCTGCAAAGACTACAGTCAGCCTATTTTTAAGTTCCACCAACAAGGCATATTCTCGGCGGAGGTTTGTGTAACAGGTGATTGCTCAGAGATAGTTGAAGATATTGGAGCTGTGGTACAACTCATTTTCCTAAGGTGTTCAACTATAGAGATTTACAGCCAGCACACTGCCCATTTCTGCTTCTCAATAAGCTGTCTGAGATCATTTACAAAATCTGTCCCTTGCAACTGTAGGTTATAAATAGATGACTCCCACTGATAGCACTTGCCCAATATCCTTAGCTGCATTCAATGTCACCCATGTATTTTTTTTTTACACATATGCTAACTGTAATAGCATGTATGCACCAATTGTATTTGTTTCATTATGGTCAGCATAAATATTTACAGAGTCTTAGAAGTAGTTGTTATAGAAGAAAGGAGAGAAATAATAAAGTTTAAAATAAGAGAGTGGATTAAGATGAATATAATCTTTGCAGAAATGAAAAGATATGCCAAGTTTATTGACATAGAAGGTTTAACACATCATTGGGTAATCAATTATCTCACAAGCACTGATGCTTTGTTTTTAATGCTGAAAGCAACACTTTTAATAATGACATTTAATAGTTAAAAAAAGGTCAGCAAAACTCCGCTAAACATTTTATTATAGTGATCATCTACAGAATAGATAATCACAGACCAGTAATATTTTCTATTAAAAAATTTTAGAGAAAAACATTTTAAAAAATTAAAAATCCTAGCTGCTTTTTTAAAAGGGTAAATTACAGGACACCTCCTTCTAGGCCAGTGGATATCAGACTCATCTTACAAGCTATTATTACTTTAGCAAATTTATTCAAACACACACACACACATATATATATATATATATATGTATGAGGGGCATACAATAAGTTTCCAGACATTTTTCGCATGATCATTTAAAATTGTCATAGACTCATGAAAATTCAGTATGTTATTGCTATACATCTTATGAGATGACTGACCAATTTTTACGATTTCAGGTTCAAATGAACTGCTACAGCAGGAATTGGAATACACCCTACTAAAGCCTGATTATCACAGCTGGTGAATTTCAAAAATGCAATCTGACACTTTAGAAGAATGATATGCAATAAAATTCTGTTTTAAACTTGGAAAAAATGTCAGAGAAACATATGGAATGCTTCAGACTGCTTTTCAACCATCTTGCATGAATCGAGCATCAGTTTTTGAGTGGCATAAGAGATTCAAGGAAGGCAGGGAGTCTGTGAGGGATGATAAGAGGTGTGGGAGGAGTAAGGAAGTCAATACACCAGAGTTATACACCAGAGTAACTCTAACCCTAACCAAAGGGTTAGGGTTAGAGTTACAATGTTGAGGTTTTAAGGGAGTTCAGGAAGAGATTCCGTCAGGAAGAGGCCAGCACTCTTCAAATCGGGTCTGTGGCATTTCCAGCAGGACAATACACCAGTCCACAACTCCATCCTTGTCACAGACTATTTGACCAAGATGGGCATCAAGACAGTTCCTCAGCCTCCCTATAGTCCAAACCTTGCTCCCTATGACTTTTGGTTATTCCCTAAGCTCAGAGGCTGTCGTTATGAGATAAATGAGGAGATGAAAGAGGCTCTGACATGCTCACACAAGAGGACTTCCATGGGGCCTTCCAGAAATTGTTAGAATGGTACAAGTGCATTGCAGCCGGAGGAGATTACTTCGAAGGGGATTAGAGTTTCATGTGTGTACTATCAATAAAAGTGTCCATACGAAAAAAGTCTGGAAACTTATTGTATTCACCTCGTATGTATGTATGTACATATATAAATATATATATATGTACACACGCACATATATATTCATATATATACGCATATATACATATATTCATATACATACACACACATACATATATTCATATACACACACATACATCTACTGATATACTCACATATATTCACACACACACACATATATATATATATATATATGTATATATACACTCATAATATACACATATATTAATTATATACATGCACTGATATATACATATATATTCATATACATATATGTATATATACACACATATATTCTTATAGCTAGACACAAACACACACATATATACAAATACACATATTCATACATATATGTGTGTGTGAATAAAAGTATGGGACATGTGGGAAATTTTTAAGGCTTTCCTTTAGAAAATAAAAGTTCTATTATATCTATTAACTTTACCTAAATATTTATATAAGGAAAAAAAAAAAATGGGGAAATTTTTGTCAATACCTAAATTTATTAACAAATTCAATATATAAGTAGCCTGCGCACATTTTGGACACATTCCAAAAATAGAAATGAAACAAATTAAAATTTTCAGTTTGAAATTGAATTCTATTCAAATTATTAATTTGCATATTCCTGACAACCAACCAGAATGTGTAATCCACAGCAGACAATTTAGAATGTCTGTGTGCATTTTAAATGAATATTGAATTTTTGGCTGGCATGTGCAAAAGTTTTCACAATCACAAAGGAAATCTCTCTAGAAGTTCATTGAGTGATAATTGACTATCATAACTGTGAAATAGAATGTCAAAAGATCTCCAATGAACTCAGTCTCCTCATCAATACGATTAGAGCTATCATTCAAAAATGGAAGTAATATGGCCTAATGATGGGTCTACCTCAAACAGTACATCCTCATAAATTAAGTGAATGAGCAGTTACATCCATTTGTCAGGAAGTAATTCAAAAACCATTCACAAGCCAGGGAAAATTTCAGAAGGATTTACAGGCAACTATGAGAGAAGTGAGCAAAGATACAATTAGTCAGACACTTCACCATGTAAGACTGCATTCTTGTCTCGTCTGCTCTTTTCTTACAATCATCTCAAATGTATAGCAAAATATTGGAGAAGAACATATCTCAATCTGTAAAATATCTTCAACTACTTATTTTTTAACATGATAATCATCCAAAACATACTGCACTGAAAAAAAAAAGAGAGGTTAAAGGTGAAGGAATTAAGGGTTTTAAGATGGCAAAGTCAGTCACATGACCTAAATTCTATAGAAAATCTATAAAAAACACTTTAAAGAGTTCATCTGAGGAATCCTCACAATGTGAATAATCTTAAGGTGATTTTTCAACAGGACTAAAATCAACTGAGTTAATTTCTTAAAGAAACTTCAAATTATTCCAAATGTCTGACAGTCATCATAACAAATAAAGGACACAGTTAAATATTGAACGTTGTTATTTGATTTGTGTCCAAAACGTGTGTGTGTGTGCAATATATATATATATATATATATATATATATATATATATAATGTATTTGTCAATAAATCTATGTGTCAGGTAATATTTCTTTTTTACCAAATTTAGGTGAAGTTTGATATTAGTAGCAAAAATAAAAATACTCATTTTCTTTAAAAAATAGCATTAAAAATCCCATGTGTCCAATATTTTTGTATGTTAGTATATATATATATATACACATATACACGTATATTAATACATTCACATGCATACATACAAATACTCACATGTACATAGACAAGCACACATGCACATACATACACACATATATATATACACTAACACACACACACACACACACACACACACACACACATATATATATATATATATATTCGGAAACATTTTCCATAAGATTATGAATAACTGTATTTAATCCATATCATGAATAGAATTTACTTAAATGCCTCAAAATATCAATAATTCCTTCTAATGATTACATTCACTGAATAAATCCATCTTGTGTATAATTCATCTTGGGATTTATGATGAGGAAATCCCTAATTTATGAAATTAATTTTTGAAGCCAAGGTTTGTCTATTGTCCTTTCAATTATCTTTGAATTTCAACCCTACAAAATTATGACTTGCGTATTGGTTGGCACAAATTTGACCTTAAAATGAAAATTTAATCTATTTATGATTACAGTATAAATAGCAACACAGGAAATTCTGGTAAATAATAATGTTTAAATTCTAGCAATGCCTCCTGCATTTGAACCCAATATACATACATTACTAATGTTTTTGGTTTGGTTTTATGCCATTGTAGATTATTTAATGCCAAATCCATTTTTATACTTATAAACAGTTCTATTTCAAACAATTCAATTGAACATAAGTACACAATTTAGATGTCAAAACAGTTCTATTTCAAGCAATTCAGTTTAGCATAAGTACACAGTTTAGTTCTATTTGACCCATAGATAGGATCCTATCAGGTACTACTATTCCAGGCCAGAGTGAACCTGGGAGCAAAGGCAATGAAGGGGTACTCCACATTTCCCAAAGCTCCGGCATTACTGAATCCTCACCATCAGATTGTTTAATGTCATATCCAGGACACTCGTTGGGAGAGTCTTATCCCTCTGCAGTTGGAGTATTCTGCAGCCCCAGCAAAGTAAGGGTTTTGATTTTCTTTTTGCTTCTCATTGACTTGATCACAATTCACCCTGCTTAAATTTAGTCATTTTCTCCTCTAAAAATATATTTTGGAATCAGGGAAAAAAATTTTGATGATTAAACATCAAATCTTGAAACCTTTTACATTCAAGCAAATTTTTACTGTCAATCAAAAATCAGGAAGAAAAGGGATTGTCAATGGTCAGGAATTAATGGAAACATAATAAGGCTCTTACACTAACAAAAAGGAGACTTTTACCTTCTGTTTCATACATAAATATCCTTGCTAACTTATTTGAGATGACTAAAGAATAAAACTACTTCAAGATTAATCACATCAAATCAAGACAAGCTGAGCAGTAACGATTGGCAATAGGACATTAATGGGATTTCTCATTGAAAGAAAATAGCAACACAGAAATTTTTACTTTCTCATTGTACATTCAAAAGGACAGCTATATGAAATGCTAGTAAGAAAATGTGACAGTCACTAAAACAAGATAAAGTTAGAACTACAACAGTTGAATGAAATGACTTGAAGGCATCGAGAAGGAATGTTGTTCAACAAGTAGATATGCATGCAATTGGAATAGGAAACACTTTGATCCTGCTAACATATATGCACTTGAAGGATTTTCTTCTCTTTCTATATTCTGAGATAAACAGAGATCTTACCTTTTCTTTTTCTTTTTTTTAAGTTATCTTCAGTAAATTCAGGTTACCTGTGAAAAGAGATACCTAGATCCAAGATCTTAGAGTTTCTACTTGAATTGGCAAAGATCTTCCACAGTTTCAGATATGCAGATTCAGAACAATTCTTGGAATCAATTCATTCTAATCCAACCAAATTGGGGCGGGGGGGTCAATTTAAAAAAAAGAAATGAGAAAAAAGCTGGTCAACCCATCATAATTTTGCTAATTCTTCAATGTCGACAGAATTATCTTGATCACTGAAAAACTAATTGATCCACGAATAAAACTGATTACAATAAGAAAATCCTCAAACAGACTACAGAACAAAAAAAATTGGCAAGTTGCCAAAGAAAACTTCTATTCCTCCCCCTAGCCTGAGCAATGAACATGTACTTTTTGAGAAGATAAAAACAGCTAACCCCCAAGAAACATTCACAAGTAGAGGCAGTCAAGAACTTCCAAAACAGTTGAAATATTCTTCTATTACATGTTAAGAGCTAAACTATTCTTGTGTAAATATTTTTTATTCATTTTAATGTTAAAAACCATACTTCTACTAATAAGAAAGTGGAAATGTTTATTATCTATATTTTGCAAATATTTCAATGTTCAAAAACTACTCAAGAAATAAAACAATGAAGAATGAATATTGTAGATATAGAATTAAAAGATAGAAGCTTCAAGAAAAGGAAAATAAGTAAATTGAAGTTTAATTGTTCAAATAAGGAATAAAATCAATCTACAAAGCTTGAATAAAATAAAAAATATTGTTGGACTTATACTAATTTAAAACTTAATACTTTCACTTTCACTTTTAAACATAAAAATCTTATTTTGTGTTATAATATTTATATAAAAGCGTAAATAATGAAATATGGAATTTGGTCCAGCAAAGCCAGGAAAAACTAAAAGTCCAGTCCACTAACTTCTAACATCCTCCCCAATTCATATCCTACACTTAACATCAAATGGATGTATTGAGAATCTTAAATAGGCAGAAGGAAAAGAAAAGAAAAAATTTTCTTAAATAAAAGAAAGTAGAAGAGAAGAAGAAAAAAAAAAAACATTTAAATAAGGTCATAAAAGTACAAACACTAAAAAAGCTAAACTTCAAGCAGAATATCTTCAGTAGAAAATCCCTCAAAAGTAGATTCAAATCTCTTGAATTTGGTATCTCATTTAATTTCATTAGTGGAAATATTTAAGGTAATATTAAGAGTATCACTGAAAAGTGAGAAGGTCTATTATAATGAATTTTCTTAGTACACAATATTTAAGCATTTACAATAAGAAAAAAATAAGAAGGCAATTAATCACCAACTGTAAAATGATCAACCAACAAAGTCTGTCCTAATAAATAAAAAGGAAAAATTTAATTTAGTAAGGTAAAACTTAAGAAAATTCAAGGCATAAATATGATTTTTTTTTTCCAAAGAAAGAAAACTCACATTATAAGAACCCTATAACCATAACACCAGAAATGTATAGCTCAGATAACAGTCTTCTAGAGTGAAGAATATTGTTTGAGTCACACAAGCATACAGCAATGGTAACCATGGGATGCAGTATGGTAGATGTGAAGAAAGAAAGATGAATCAAAAGGTAGGTCTATGGTTTCATCAGATGATGGGCAGAAGAAACTCATCAGTCAATGACCAGAATCAAATAGTTCAGTCAGGAAACTATAACTACTCATCTATAAGTGTAGCATCTATTGATTAGAAAAAAAAGACAGCCAACAAAAGATCATCATGACTAATTCAAACCATACATCCAAACCACATTGCCCTTTACATGTACAAACAAGAAGCACATTGTTCTGAGGTTGAAGCTCTGGTCCCAGGGTTCATAAAATAAGCTACAGAGCCCAAACCTAAACCAAACTTAATTAAATGCAAAAATATTGTCAACAAAATGAAATTTAACATTAGGACTTTAAACACAGTAAACCAATAATCTAAGATGAAAGTGTGTTGAAATACGAAACACACTTGCAGTCAGTAGCTAGGCTAAGAGCAGCGTCTTTAGCAAGGCTAAAACTAAAGTGAATCAGTCCTCAATGAAAGAGCTATTTATGGCACATTGGGAGATTCCAATGTGCACACATTGGCCGGTCCATTCCCTGGATTGTGATTGGCTAGAACATCTGATTGGATATGTCTGTTCATAAATACCAACCTTGTCAGTAAGCATTAGTCTTGTCTATGCTGGACCTTTTTGTCTAGTTCGGTCGTAATTTTGACCTTTTTTTAAAAAAAAAAAAAGGAAAAATTTTTATTTGCAGTAAAATATCAGATCGGATTTTACCATCTCATCACGACAACTTCTCCCGGCTGGGCTGAAATTTTCTGACCCGGTCGGAAAAACAAAGCTAAGTTCTTTTTCTCCCATTTTTTTTGTTGTCTTTTTTGTTTTTTTTCTCCTCCTCATTTCTACACCTCATTCTTTCATCCAGCATATCATTCATGGCCGGCCGGGCTGAAGGCTCAGCCACAAAGGCCCTTTTTTCCCCCACCAAGGGTGACCCTCCCCCTCAGGTGAAAAAGAAAAACATATCACCTAACCCAAAAAAAGCCACTCCCCCTGACCAGAAAGAAAAAACGCCCCCCCAAAAAATTACCTTCCCCAGAAAAGGAAGAAAAATCATCTCCCCAAAAAGGGGGGGGATAAAAATGAAAAAGAAAATAGTTGGACAGCCCCCCCGAAAATACAGGTCGATGTCGACGACTTGCTCCAGTGAGCAAAGGCCATCTCCAGTGAAGTACAGGAGCATGGCCTTATGTTCAATTTGGAGGAGGTAAGACAAGACCAGAAAAAAAGAACGGTGTCAGTCTTTGTAGTGGACAAACGATCCAGAAAAATCGTTAAGCCCGCAAAAGACATGGTCCTTCGTCAAATTTCCAGCCGGGGCGTAAAGGCACAAGCGATAATCGCTGGTGCTTCTTACGCTTTCTGGGATATATTGTTACCGACCACAGAAGAAGCCGTCGCCCTAACAAAAAAATCCCTTGAGAACAAGGATTATTTCTTTAGAACAGAATATATGGGGCGACGGCGGACCACGGTTTCAATATACGAGGTCCCTAGCTTCCTTCGAGACGCAAACTTAGCCGCCTATATGCTTCAGTTTGGTGACATCGTCTCAGCAACACACGACGGAATGCGTGGGGAATGGAGGTTCGACATCATGTTGGATATGAAAACCTTCTACTCCGTTCCCAACTGGTTGGAGGTGGAAGGGCACAGGCTTCCTGTTATAGTATTGGGAAGGAAACCCGCCTGCTGGCACTGTGGCGAGATTGGTCACCTCTCCGCAGTTTGCCCGGGGAAGAAGGCCCCGAAGAAGCCCGACCACAAACATGATACCCTCTCACCTGTGGTTAAAATAAACACGGAAAAGGAGGCTCCCGTAGTCTCGCCCACACCAGCGGGTAAAAAAAACCCCACTCCCCCTTCGTCCCCTACGGTTAATTCCGAAGAGGCGAAGGCTGAGTGGCTGACTGTGGGAAAAGGTGGGAGGAAGCTCCAACCTGAGGATCCTCGCTCCCAAAAGTCGGCCCAGGTAGGCACCGACAGTTTACCCCCCTCTAAAAAGTCCAACAGTCCACCCCCCACATATGCCCAGAAGTCATCCCCCCAAAAAAACAAAGCCCTACCCAAAACCCCACCTAAACAGCGTACACCTCCCAGGGTCAGATCTTTCAGCCCAGGCCGGGAGAAATTTGAACAACTCC
Organism: Sepioteuthis lessoniana; assembly: GCA_963585895.1. Lineage (NCBI taxonomy): Eukaryota > Metazoa > Mollusca > Cephalopoda > Myopsida > Loliginidae > Sepioteuthis > Sepioteuthis lessoniana. Next base: position 129,438,751 of record OY757907.1, read on the forward strand.
TGGAATTCAAAAAGCGGCTGGACCAGGAGAGAAAATCGGCTCCACGACCAGGGCCTTCTCATTCCACACCATCATCACCAAGACATCCCAGAACCATTCGTCCACCACCAACCACACCACCCCATAGATCCATGCCTCCACCTCTCATGTCTGTGCTAGCCCGGGGAAAAAAGGGACCCCCCCCTCCGCTGCCGTTGGAATCACCACCAACTAAACCAGCACCACCAGCAACAGCAACCTCATCATCACCATCTACCACGCCCAAGAAACGGCAGCGGAGCTCGTCAATCGACAGCTCGGGGGATGAGGTCCCCAAACATATAAAAAAAAGGGAAAAACCACGTCATCACACCGGAACAAACATCTGCCGGGTGGATGAGGGGGCTCTGGATCGTCTTCACAAGGTCCAGCCGCAGCTGTTGAAAGACTTAAGGGTCCTCCACAACTTCAAAGAAGTCAACGGTTGCAATGTGGAGGACCCTAAAAATTTCCCCAATTCATGGATCACCACCGTCATTCGGAAGGGCCGAGGGTCGGAAGGTGTGATGAAAATGCTCGGCGAAGCTAACGAGGCCCTCGGCCCTATATCATTCCTTAAGGACGATTTAGCATCATGTAAGGGTCTTGTTGGGAGGGTCCCTGTTGTTCTACACCCCTCCCTCTATAGGGCTTTGAAACTAACTTTTCCGCGGGACGTCGGGGGTCTCGCTCATGCCGGAGCCATCGATAATGAGATGGCCACGGGATCCATGAGCCAGACCGTCGGAGTCCTGACCCCAGCCATGTTCAGTCCGGGCACTCAACCCCTGTAATTTTCATGATGGATCTAAGGTTGGCTAGTTTAAATGGCCGCGGCCTGAGGTCGGATTCTAAGCGATCCCAACTATTGTTATACCTCCAGCGTCGCGGCATTGATATTTGTTGTTTACAGGAGACTCACTTCGACTCCAACTTCTATGAAGGTATTCTGGCGAGGGACTATTTGTCCTTCTCAGCATGCTTTGATAGTCGTTCTAGAGGTGTCACCTGGCTGGTAAGTAGACGTCTGGACGCTTCGTGTGCTCTTGTTCTTTCAGATCCGGCGGGCAGACTTTGTGTTCTGGATATTACCATAAAGGACAAGGCTTTTCGATTGATTGGGGTTTATGGACCCAATACCACCAGTGAGCTTCCTGCCTTTTTTCGGCGCATCGAGCCGTTCGTCGTTCCGTCAAAGCGGGTAATTTTAGTGGGAGATTGGAACGCCGTCCTTGATCCCAACTTAGATAGAGGAGCTACTAGTGCGGGTACTAACCCCTTGGATGCCAGATATTTTCGTGAGTTTGTCCAGAAATTTGATCTGGTGGACAAATTTCGCGAAAGGCATCCAAATAAGATAGTTTGGACTTGGACCGGTAGGGGCGCCTCGGCCCAGCTGTATAGCTATTTGGACCGAGTGTTAGTTAAGCGAGTCGACTTAGACTATTTAGGTGGTCCAAGTTTTGAGGCGTATAAAAATTCCGACCACAAATTTTTATGTGTGTCGATTAGGTTAGATAAGGCTAGATGTAGGATGTCTGGTTACTGGAAGTTCAACCTTTCCCTTTTGGCGGAGGCTGACTTCCGGAACCAGCTAGAACTAACGATAAAGCGGGAATTGACGGGGGCCATTATGGGTAATAGGTGGTGGGCTAACCTTAAGGATAGCATCAGATCCTTTGCTGCCGACTATAGTAGGAGACTCAAGTCAGCTAGGGTAGCGGAGCAAAGGTCGATTAAGGATAAGCTAGATAGGGCGGTGTTGGCGGGAGATAGTGGGCAAGTTAACGTAGCTAAGGCTGAGCTGGCCTCCTTGCAAATTATGGAGTACCAAGCTCTAGTAGTTAGGGCTAGGTTAAAGAGAATGTCCTGCGAGGCGACGAATATAGCCCAGGAGTTACGGGCCGAGGAACTGAGGCATGCTACAGATCGGCATATCGCCAGTGTCACATCGCCGGAGGGGCTCCGTCGAACTACAAACGAAGCCATCTGTGGGGAGTTTCGGCAGTATTTCTTGAAGCTTTTCACCAGGGAGCCCGGACTGAGTTCTGCTCAGTTCGACGCCTATCTTGCCGACTTCCCTCGCCTTTCGGCAACTGAAGCGGCTGGGTGTGAGGGGCTCATAAAGGAGGAGGAGATTCGGGTTGCACTGAAGTTGGTCGGGCTGGATAAGTCCCCCGGAATTGATGGTCTGCCCTACGAAGTGTACTTGAGGTTGTCGCACATGTTTGTCCCCTTGCTGGCAACCATCTATAACAACTGGATGAGGCAGGGTACTATACCCAGACGCTTCACCAGGGGTATAGTGAAGTTGCTTCGTAAGAACAAACATGGTGGGGATGGGGTTAGTAACTTTCGCCCTTTAACGATGTTAAACACGGACTTAAAGATTTTGGCGAAGATCTTGGCAAACCATTTGCAGACTGTCCTGCCTAGTCTGATTTGCCCCGAGCAGACTTGTGCTGTGAAGGGTAGGACTATCCAGGACAGTCTTCATCTGGTCCGCACGATCGTAGAAAAAGTCGACGGAAATGCCGCGCTGATCAATTTAGATCAGTCCAAGGCCTTCGATAGGGTTGACCATGCTTTTCTGGAGGCTGTCTTGTCTTCGGCTGGCTTCGGGGTTGATTTTCGCACCTGGATACGTCTCCTTTATGCGTCCCCCGGAGTCGTGGTGGAGGTGAATGGAGTAAGGTCGGAGCCCTTCACTCTGACTCGATCGATTCGTCAAGGTTGCCCGTTATTGCCAATGCTATATATCCTGGCGTTAGAGCCTTTTCTACGCAGGATAAAGGCGAACCCGGTCCTACGCGGCCTCACGTTACCTGGCGCCAGTGAGGTGGCCAGGTACACTGCATACGCTGACGACGTCAGCGTGCTTGTAACGAGCAGTGCCGAGGTGGAGGAGGTGAGCAAAGAAATCGGAAGGTACGAAGCTGTAACGGGGGCCAAGATTAACCGCGAAAAGTCTGTCGGCTTGCGGTTGGGCTCGTGGAAAGGCTGTGTCCTTCCCGGCCCCTTCATTTGGAAAGACGGTCCGTGCAAGATACTCGGCGTCTGGTTTGGGCCCGACCTTCAATTGGAGAAAAATTGGTCGGAAGTGCTGAATAAGGTCGTAGCCGCAACTGAGTTGTGGCTGCGTAGAAGGCTTTCCCTAAAGGGTCGGGCAGAGGTGTGCAATTCGCACATCTACTCCCTAGCCGTTTACCGACTTTCAGTACTTCCTATCCCGGCCACCATCCTATTCAAGCTGGAAAGGATTCTCTTCCAGTTTCTCTGGGCCAAGAGACATCCTTTGGTGCGACGGGAGATCTGTTACCTTCACCCTTCTGAAGGCGGTCTAGGAGTACCTAACGTCGAGGTACGGCGCCATACTTTGCGTCTTACTTTCCTAGACCGGATGTGTTCACGAGACACGGCGGCGGGAAGCGTCTGGAAAGAAGACGCCAAACAATCTTTCCCGTCGCTAAGAAGTGTGCATTTCGCTGATGGGGAGACCCATCGGTTGCCCAGATGCGAATGCCCCTTCTATCGCGAGTGTCGGCATGCCTTGAAAGTGCTCTCTCGGCTGCAGACAGGTCTCTCTGACAGCCGGCCGTTGTCGAGTAGGGCATTATATCGATGTTTAGTGAGGGGGGCCGCTAGCGATGGTCTGATTGGCGAGCTCGGTGTGACGGAGGCGGAGGGTCGCTTACTGTGGCCTTGGGCCCCCAGGTTGAGGTGTCTCAATAATGACGAGGCTTCCCTCACCTGGCTGGTCATTCGGAATGCCCTCTGGGTCGGCAAGAGATTGTTTGCAGCGCAACAGGCCATTTCGCCTGAGTGCGGCCGGTGCGGTGATTTGGAGGAGACTATTAGTCACGCCTTCTTTCACTGCCCGGTCGTACGGCCGCTGTGCAAGCTTCTTGAAGGCTACATGGTCCGCATCCTCAATGGAAAGTTTTTTGTCCTGGAAGCCAGTTCTGTGTGCAGCAATGTGGTGCCGAGGTTGAACAGACAGGAACATTATGTGTTTCTCTGCTTACTCGGCGTTATGCGTGTCGTGATTTGGACGACAAGAAAGAAGGAACTCTGTGAGGGTGAGTCTTTTTCTTCTCAGACCTTGGTGGCATTTTACAAACACCAAATCAAAGTCAAAATCCGGTCTGAGAGAAAAAGACTCTCTTCACTGGAGTTTGGCGAAAGGTGGGTGACTGTTGCGCGCTTGTGTCGCGTGGTAGGAGCCAACCTTATTTTCACTTTGGACGTTCCAGGGACTTAAGGATATTGAGTTACCGGAAGGACATGACCACCCAGCCCAGGTAAGTTAGAATTTTTTAGGCCATTTTGATTTAGTTTGTTCCTAATTGAGTTAACTTAGCTAGAGTATGCAAGGTCATCGGGCCCCCACTTTTTTTGTCCCCTTCTTTTGTTTTACTCTCCCTTCCCTTCCCCTCTGTTAGATGACAGGAATTGGAGTTCTCCAGGAGTGCGAGGGAGGGCTTATTTTATTTCATGTTTATTGTTTATTTATATTTTCTCCAATTATTTATCTTATTTGATTATTTTTCCTCCTTCGACACTATTTTCGACTGGTTAACCCCTTTTTCTGCCATGTTTTAGTACGTGGGGGCGACCCCATACTAACTATCATAATGTATATATGTTTTGTTCATTTTCGTTTTTAGGGGAAATTTTAAATAAAGATGTATATAGCGTTCCTTTTAGTTTTTTTTAAATTGTTCCCCTCCCCCTCACTTTGTAAATATGGGATTAAGCTTAGAAGTTCATAGAGCAGCAGTGTTGTTTTGGTGATTGTTGTTTTTTGGTGGATGCAGTTTGATAGTGATATGTTCAATTGAGGTATTTTGGTGTTTTTTTAACTTGGAGATATGTATTGGTCAGTGAATGAGTCTAGTTAAGTTAGAGATTAGGATAGTGTAGACCAGCCTTCCCCCCCCATTTTTCGGCCTCGTGCCAAATTTGTATTTTTTTTAAATACAATAAATATTTTGACTATGCTGGACCTCAGGTAAGTGTTGCTTGTTATTATTGTCACTGTTATTGCTGTTGTATATTGTTGCGTTCTACAAAGTGTCAGAAAAAAAAGCATAATATATACATCACATGGATGCAATGAACATACTATCATAGTAAACTAGAAATAAAATACGACAATATAGGTCATGGATGATGGCATCAAAGGAGGTGTAGGAATGCGTCTCAGTCATCATGCCTTAAAACCACTCAAAGGCATACAGAGAATCCAACTGAGAAGTATGTATGCTTCATTTAATGGCAACTATGCCACCAATGCCACTGATATCAGCACCTTTTATAATAATCTATCTTTTATTGTCTGACACATTCCTAAATACAATGTTTGAATTATCAGTGGAGACATAAATGCTCAAATAGGCAAAGACCGAAATAACAAATTCTGCTTATACAACTTGCCAAATAGAAATGTAGAATATCTAGCAGATTTTTTCCCCTCTAGAACAGGCCAAAATACTGAATTTAAAAAGATGGAGGGAAAACTATGGACCAACACCCATCCAAATAACTCTTTATCACAGCTAAGTTATATATTCATAAACAACAAGTGGATGAATAGTGCTTTGAACTGTGAGACATACTCCTCTTTTGAAGGAGTAGTTTCTAATCAAAGAATCATCTCGGCCAAGATTTGCAGAGTCCATACAGAAATAAGAAACAAACAGTTAAAGCTTCATGATATGAATGGTCTACAATTTACCAATAAGACATTAACATACAGTAATTCAGAAACAAGTTTGATTATCTTCAAGAAACATCTGAAAGGCATATTCTAAATAACAAATATAAATACTTTGTTACTACACATATAGAAGCAGTAGCAGCCAAACCAAATCAAGACCCAAATGTAGAGTTCTCTGCAAGTCAATTGTAGTTAGGAAAAAATGAGAACATAAACAAAGCATCTTTACTTAATAAAAGAAACCCAACAAATGCCAATGTGCACATATGCCAGAACAAACTAACACATAGCAAAAAGAACAATTATAATACATTCAAAGCCAAATCAATAAAATCAGAAATTCAGTAGAAGATAAACAATTATAATGAGCATGGCAGACAGTAAATGAAGTGAGTGGGAGGAAGAGTATGTAAAGAGTAAATCTTAAAAGCTGTCAGCCAAGAAAAACTTCAGAAGTGGAAAGAATATTTCAAGAATCTGCTTGGAAACCCACCTGAAGTCACTGATAAACCTATTAAAAAATTATCATATTTACCAACCCCTCCACTCAGGCAGGATATGACACAAGGTCAGTTTATAAGCAGGGTTTAACAGGTTTGAATTCAGAGTTTTCCTTCTCCTAGACTAGTTGCCTCACCAAGGCTGAAGAACACAGTCTGCCCTACTATTTACCCATAGCTGGAGGGAGAATAACTGAATTCATACCTTTCCCAAGAGTATCAGTGCTATGTGAAATGCAATCAGTGTCATCCAGGATTTGAACTCTTGTTACCGTGTCCATTTCCTATGACGATAACCATTACACCACGGGCACCTCCTATCAAAAAATTATTTATAGCCAACTAGACATCAAATTAGGTCAGCTTACAAAGGAAGAACTTGACACAGCACTGAAAAATAATTAAAAGCACAAAAGCAATAGGTCTCGATGAAATACCTTCTGAAGTATGAAAGATGAGGAAATTTGATGACATACTTCTTCAATTATGCAATGCTGTCTATAAACAAAACAGAGAAGTGGAAGAAAGGCTTCATCTTCCTTTTTTCCAAGAAAGGTGACCTTGAAATAACAAAGAAATACACAACTAGTTTCTATGGTTTATCAAGTCCTGCTTCTCGTCTTTATCCAATCTGAAGTCAAGAAAATTCTTAGGAAAAATCAGGACAGTTTTCAGAGAAGTTAATCAACTTCACAGATTCTGACTATACATTGAATTATCAAAGGAGTATGTTACAAAAAATTTCAAACCAATACTATTGTTCATACATTTCTCCAAGGCATTTGATTCCACACACAGAAGGAAGATAGGGCAAATACTCGTAGCATACAGTCTCCCCAAAGAAACAGCTATAATGATGCTCTACAAAAGTTTGTTTACCTGATGGCAACACCAAGTTCTTTGACATTTTCACAGAAGTTTTGCAAGAAGATATATTAATGCCATATATGTTTATACTCTGCCTTGACTACATACTTACAACATTGATAAATCTAATAAAAGAAAATGGTTTTACACTAAAAAGACAAGAAGATGATATTCTGCAGAAACTATTACAGATGCAGACTACCCTGATGATCTAGTGCTTCTCAAAAATACATCTGCCCAAGCCAAATCCCTATTGCATAGCCTAGAGCAAGTGGCGGGAAGTATTGGCCTCTACCTAAATGCAAATAAAAAAAATTAATGTATTTTAAATAAGGAGCCATCTCCACACTAAGTGGCAAGCCTCTAAAATTAGAAGACAAGTTCACATATTTCGGTAACAATATCTCATCTACTGAAAGTGATGTAAGCATATGCCTAGCAAAAGCACAGAATGCTATTGACAGGTTATTGATCACAGGGAAATCTGATCTATCTGATAAAATGGGATTTCTTCCAAGCTGTGGCTGTGTCAATACCACTGTATAGATGCACTACATAGATACTAAAAAAAAACAAAGCTTGTAGAAAAAGCCAAACAAGAACTGCACAAGAATGCTATAAGCTATTTTGAACAAACCCAGGAAACAACACCCCACAAAATAGCAGTTGTACAGCCACCTACCGCCCATCCCAAAAACCATTCAAGTAAAATGCTGGAGGAGGGAAGGGCGAACTCATAAGGGATATTATTCCATGAACCCCTACATATGGACACACTAATGTTGGCCAACCAGCAGGACTTACATCTGCTCTGTGCAACCACTGGATATTATTTGGAGGACCTGCAAGGAGCAATGGATAATAATGACGGATGGCAAGAGAGAGTCAAGGAAATCTGTGCTGTTAGTGTAATTTGATGATGATGATGATGACCAGTTTATTTTCATTTGAAAGGTTGATGGTACTGAGAATAAACTGACTGTATCCCTTGCAACCTCAAAAAAAGGTATCCTGGGATTGATATTCAACTGCATCTGATGGTAAGGCTTCAGTTCTGGAAATCTAGTGAGTGTGGATTATCCCTTCATTACTCCCAAGTCAACTCTGACTTGAAGTGGGAGTACCTCTTAGTATCTTTGTTGTGGCCAGCTGTTGAGCCACTAAAAAGGAATCTATTTCATCCCAACAGTCACTCAGCTTAAAAAAAAACAAACTTAGAAACAATTTTTAAAAAATTTAGGTTAATACTACCCCTTCAAGTGTTAAAGATAATAAAATTAAATATTCATTGAAAATATTTATTAATTTGGTTTTTTTTTAAAAGGTATATGAGATTTCCAAAAAAGGCAGTAACCCATATTAAATAAACAATAAAAAAACGAATAGATCTGTTTAAATATCATTCATATTCGATAGGACCTTGTGTAAAAAAAAAAAAACACTCTTAAAAAACAACTACACAAAAATATAAATATAAATGTACAATTAATACGATTCCAAAACATCTAGACATAAAATAATCTTAGAGAGGTTGACATGCTTTCTAAATAACTTAATCATTGCAAGATTAATAAAAATTTTGAAATTATATCTCTACCAAAAATTTGTAAAAAATAGGTAATTCTAGAAACTCTATTTTCTCAAATCTTATATATAACTGAATATATTTATGAACTATTCAAAAACTTTCACATCAGAATCTAAAAAACAAAAAAGTAGTGATTACATTATACATTCATATAGTTCCCAACCTCTCCGCATGAGCTGGATCTGACATAAGGTCAATTTTTTTTAAGCAAAGTTTAACAGGTTTGAAATCAACTTTTTCCTTCTCTTAGACTGGTTACTATACCAAGGCTAAAGAGTCCAGTCAGGCCTACTATTTTACCCATAGCTGGAAAGAAAATAATTAGATTTATACCTTTCTTAATACCCTTATGTGAAATGCAAACAGCCTCATCCAGAGTTTGAACTCAGGGTAACTACGTCTATTTCCTATGATGATATCAATCACACCAGTGCCTCCTTATACATGTGTAATATTTAAGCAATTTTGTTTACATATATCAATGAAGTAAATGTTACCCAACATATACATCCTGGGAGATAAAGTCTCATATTCATTTTCTCTAAAGTAGTGAAAGATATCCAAATTGAAGGTTTACACTAGTTTCTAAAAGTCATCTGAATAAGAAACAGAATTACATAATTTTTATCACTTAGGGTATTCAGACTATTTTCTTCATCTTCATTATTATATTCACAATGTTTCAGCCAATACTTCCTTCAGCCTTTTTCAGGTGTTTCATGTCAAACTTGGGAGCCCACAGACATGAATATAATAATGAAGATGAATACAATATCCCGAATACTCTAAGTGATAAAAATTATCGAGCTTCATCTAAAAAATTTACACAAATGAATTCCACAAGTTTTTTTTACTTCTGATGTGTAATAAAATGGAGATTAAATTATATATGAAAAATAAAAGAGATTTATGTTACTTACATAGAAAAATAAGGACTACATTATACGAAATCGGATTATACATTAATATAAAGGGGAATCAATAAATTCATGACCTAATATGTAACTATTAACTAAATTTTGATTTGAAATTATAACTATAAAATCTTTAATCTATAATGGTCATTCAATAAATAAGGGGAATTTTTCCGAAGGAGTTGGCAATAAGAAGCACTCTTTACACCTGCACCTTTTTCAAGGAAATCAATAGTGATGGCCCCTTTCATGTTCCAAAACACTGTCACATCATAACCTTCTTTACTGACTGCTACAGCCAAAACTTTTTCTTTACCAGAGAGTCAATGTGTTTCCACTCCAGACTAGTCATGGCAAACTCATTATTTCATTAAAACATACTTCGTACACATCTCACATTCTTCTATAAATTTCACATGGTTTGCACTTTTCTGCCACTAAAAATTTGAGTAAAAGCCTGGAATACTCTGTTTGATTTGTTGCTATTTTGAGGTTACTCAAAATAAATATTTTTGTGTAATTAAAGTTATTTTTGCTATAAATCAATTCTACACATTGCAGAGTTTGTATTTATGGAAAAAATTCTGAAAAAAATTATTTTGCTTTTTTCAAAAAATTCACTATATTTATTGAATGACGCTCATATGTGATTAATATTTACAACTTAATTAAGTGCATTGAAAAGGGATGTTGGTTGGTTGGTTGGATTTTATGGTATATCAACCTTTGTAGGTTATTTATTGCCAAATCTATTTCTATAAAAATAGTTCTATTTCATACAATTCAGTTTAGCATAAGTACGCAATTTAAATGTAAGTACAGTTTAGTTGTCAAAAACATTTCTATTTCAAGCTATTTGGTTTAGTCAAACAGTTCTAATTCAAACAATTCAGTTTAGCATAAGTATGCAGTTAGTTCTATTAAACCCATAGATAGGGCCCTATCAGGTGCTACCATTCCGGGCCAGAGTGGACCTGGGAGCAATGAAATGAAGGGGTACTCCGCATTCCCCAGAGTTCCAGCATCACTGGAACCTCACCATCAGATTGTTTAGTGTCATATCCAGAACACTCATTGGGTGGAGGGTAGGGGCTTGCAGTTGATGAATTTTTTCATAATTAGGCAATGATTGCAGTATCTATGTAAATACAGTAACTAACCTCCAAGTTAACAGTCAAAATAAAAGTTTTAAAAACATAGTTACCATAATATCACTACTACCAAAGATACCTAGTATTTATTATTTCTTGTAGAACATTATACAATCAAAATGGATATTATTAGGTATTATTCATTACCAAAAACTACAGTATTGAAAATCTGTAACTAAAAATATTATGTAGGAGTTTTGGAAAGTAGAAAAATGTTGACCATCCAACAAGTCTGAATTTAAAGTCTGTATCTTATCAAAGTAAAATGCTGAACAGTTTGGTAAAATACATAATAATATACAAATAATAAACTCCTGGTATTTTGGGCTTCAAAGAAAATTAACTTTTTATAACAATATTGGTTTGGTTCGGTTTCTTTGTTTAATGGAATATAAACCTCTGTAGGTTATTTAATGCCAAAGCCATTCTCCTAGAAGAACAGTAGTTGTACTATGAGGATCATTAAATAAGTTTCCGGACTTTTTGCGTATGGGCACATTTATTGATAGTACACACATGAAACTCTAATCCCCTTCGAAGTAATCTCCTCGACTGCAATGCACTTGTTGTACCATTCCAACAACTTCTGGAAGGCCTCATTGAAGTCCTCTTTTGTGAGCATGTCAATAACCTTCATCACAGCCTCTTTCATCTCCTCAATTGTCTCATAACGACAGCCTCTGAGCTTAGAGAATAACCAAAAGTCACAGGGAGAAAGGTCTGGACTATAGGGAGGCTGAGGAACTGTCTTGATGCCAATCTTGGTCAAATAGTCTGTGACAAGGATGGAGTTGTGGACTGGTGCATTGTCCTGCTGGAAATGCCACAGACCTGATTTGAAGAGTGCTAGCCTCTTCCAACGGAATCTCTTCCTGAACTCCCTTAAAACCTCAACATAGTAACCCTAACCCTTTGGGCAATCAACTCTGGTGTATTGACTTCCTTACTCCTCCCACACCTCTCATCATCCCTCACAGATTCCCTGCCTTCCTTGAATCTCTTATGCCACTCAAAAACTGATGCTCAATTCATGCAAGATACTCCAAAAGCAGTCTGAAGCATTCCATATGTTTCCGTGGCATTTTTTCCAAATTTAAAACAGAATTTTATTGCATATTGTTCTTCTAAAGTGTCCTCACATCCAGATTGCAATTTTGAAATTCACCAGTTGTGACAATCAGGTTTTAGTAGGGTGTATTCTAATTCCTGCAGTAGCTGTTCATTTGAACCTGAAATCATAAACATTGGTCAGCTATCTCATAAGATGTATAGCAATAACATACTGAATGTTCAAGAGTCTACGACAATCTTAAATGCCTGTACAAAAAAGGTCTGGAAACTTTTTGAATACACCACGTATTTAACCCATAGATAGGAGGATAAGGGGGTTCATACTTTTCCCAAGGGTATTTGCCCAAAAGTGAATATAATAGTGCGACTGGAGTACGAACTTGCTTATTATGATTCTGCAGTCCATTGCTTTAACCATTACACCATGAGGACACCCCCTTTAACAATATTGCTAGAGGTATACTTATTTATGGGTGATATTGTATCTATATTGTATATACATTCCTCACAGACATTTCTTAGTCAGTAGACTTTTATTCATAGTTATAATTTACACAACTCTTGTCACAATCTTTCATTGAAAATTTATCTGTAAACATGTCATTACATGTTCTGCTGAGTGAATTGTAACTTTTGCAATGGCTTTTTTTATTAGTATTATCATACCAGTTAGCATCAAATCAAATACTTATTTATTGTTCAAGATTACTCTTTCTTTTTATTACTTTTGTTATAATCACATTTAGGTCAGTCAAGGAAGTCTCCATGGCATAATGGCTAATAAGCTGGACAGTGGCCATGAAGTAACTGAGTTTGATCTCCAGTTGTGCTATTATGTTCATTTTCGGACTAATGCCCTGGGAGAGCATGGTAGAGAGGTATCTGTTCCTCTCCTCACATGCTTCTCAAGGTCAAGGACAAATTCAAGGTTGAATGACCCCTGGCTTCAGCTGGGTCACCTGCAGGTGGGCAATGATGTCATTGACAAGCATTGCATAGCACTAGACTCTCACGTCTAGTTCAAGCTATAAACAAGCATATATGCCAGACTCATATAATATATTGAGTGGTAAGTCCACCAATAGGCTCATTCGGATCACATTGCACTAAGTGAACTGATGACCAATATATGTCCAGCAGGGCTTGAGCCTCAGCTCATGGCCAACTTCCTCCTCCCACTATAAAAAAGACCTTGAGTCAAGTCCTGTCTGGAGGGAAGCAGAGGCAAATATTGCCCTTGGGAAAAGTATAAACCTTCTCATTCCACCAGCTCTAGGTTAAATAGTATCACTGCTGCTCTTCTACAAGGATAGCTTTGGCATTAAATAACCCACAAAAGTTAATATACCATAAAACAAAGAAACCAAACCAATTAGATCAATTCATTTTACAATCTTCTTCAGTCGCAGAATTTTGTAGAGAAAGAGTATGTTTTCCCTCTATTTTGGTTGGGGGTGGGGTGAGATTGTTAATAAGAAAAGATGTATTTACCTGACCTCTCCTTCATGAGCAGAGTGTGACACAAGGTCAATTTTTAAGCAGAATAAATCTGGTTTGAATTCAGAGTTTTCCTTCTTCTAGACTGGTTGCCTTATCAAGATTAAAATCCCAGTCTGCATTACTATAAGCTAGGATATAAGCATGAAAAGAAAACCCAAAGAGCCTCATCCAGGATTTGAACTTGAGTCACCAAATCCATTTCCTACAATGATAACTTTAAATTTTAAACATGCTACCAAATAAGGAAATAATCCACTGAGCACTTGGAACAATAGTAATCATTATCTTTTCACTTGAACTTATAATTAGCAAAATACTAATAGTACAGAGACTGACCACAAAAATATTGTTATTGGTCTAAATTTTCCTTCTTTTTTCAGAAAAATTCAAAATAACCATTTTTATACCAACATAAATTATTAAGAAAAAAGTTTTGAATATTTGTATGAATAAATGGTAGCCACAAAAAGATGATTGCAGAAGTCAGTTTGGCCTGATAGAAAGTCAAGTCTGTGTCTGATAATAAAACCAACTTTTTTTGGCAGGTGAATATTCTACTCTAAAAGGAATGTGCATACAACACTTTATTGACCAGAACTCAGATTTATATTTTCAATAAAATCATGCACACCATACAAGCTGTGCAAAAACATGAATAGCAGCTTCTTTTTGTAGAGTTTGAAGGGTGACTTTTTATATATATATATTACGTGGTGCCCTTGGTGGAATGGTTATTTTCATAGGAAATGAATATGGTAACATGAGTTCAAATCCTGGACAAGGCTGATTGCATTTCACATAGCACTAATACTCTTGGGAAAGGTATGAATCCAATTACTCTTCCTCCAGCTATGGATAAATAGTAGGGCAGACTGGGTTCTTCAGCCTTGGTGAGTTAGGCAAACAGTCAAGGAGAGGGAAAACTCTAAATTCAAACCTGTTAAACTTCACTTAAAAATTGACTTTGTATCATATCCTGCCTATACAGAGAGGTTGGTAAATACATATATAAATATATCCTCATCATCATTATCATGTAGTGCCGCTAGCACGAATATCCCTGACCCTCTTTCGCCACTTCTCCCTATCATTCATCGCTTCTGGTAGGTCTTCAGGGCTACATCCCGTATCCTCACATACCTGCTGTATATATGTTCAAGCTGGTCATCCTGCTTTTGCTTGGCCATATGCGGGGGGTCCATAGGAGTACATCACTGATGAGTTTGTCCTTGCTTCTCCAGCAGTGTCCTGCATGTCTGGTTTGTCTAACTTGAATAGTTTTCGTGACGGGAGGCAGGTGGCCGTATAGTCGGTGCCTTGTGGGGTGTTGCCGCCAGGACTTGTTCAATATTGCTCGCAACATTCTTGTGTAATTGCTATCTAGCTTTTTCTTCAGCTGTTTAGTTAGCGTCCAAGTAGTGCATCCATATAGCAGTATCGATACGACCGCTGCCTGGAAGAAACTGCGTTTCATTTTATCGGTCAGGTCTGATTTCCATATGTTATAACCAAACAGGCAACATTTCCACACGAGACGTACCTTTCTGAAACTAGTAGACAAATTTACCTACCTAGGAAGCAGCGTCTCATCAACCAACAAAGACATCGACACACGGCTAATGAAAGCATGGACAGCTATTGAGAGACTCTCGATCATATAAATATATACATGAGGGTTATTCAATAAATAAGAGGAATTTTACCTCAGAAGTTATCAATTGCAAGTATTCTTTACAGTTGCACCATTATCAAGGAAATCAATAGAGATGAGTCCTGCTTTGTCCCAAAACACTGTCAGCATGATCTTCTTTACTGACTGCTGCTACTTTACTGGAAAGTCAGTGCACTTCATGAACTCAAGCTCTTTTGGGCGGGGGGTTAAAAAATGGTTCTCTATACACATCACACATTCCTCCATAAATTTCACATAGTTTGCACCAAAAATTTGATCTCTGACCTCTGTTTAAGCCTGAAAAATACTGTTTTATTTTCTGCCATTTTGAATAGCTTTAAAACAAATATTTTTGCCATAAATCAATTCCAAATAGTGCAAAGTTTACATTTAAGGAAAAAAATTATTTTGCTTTTTGAAAAAAATACCCTTATTTATTCAATGACCCTAGTGTATATATATATATATATGGAGAGAGAGAGAGAGAGAGAGGGTGCAATAAGTCAGGTGTCATCTAAATTACACAAAAATGAAAATAACACTGGCATCTCACTTTATCAGATATATTGAACAAAATTCCATGAAAATATCTTAAGATACTATGGATTAAATTTATTCAAAGAAACCATAATAGACTTGAACCACAGCCACCTGACAACTTTAGAATTTCCAGTAAACTCTTACGATCCTCTCATTGTTTAAATTGGTAAATACTGCCAATATCCTTGTTTCAGTTCTTCTTCGGAGTTGATCTCTCATTCAACCACACACCACACATAATTATCAAGGAAATTGTAACCAGGAGTGTTAGGCAGCCAAATGTTGATGTAGATGCAGAAATCTTTTGTAAATATGACATGGCATAGAGTCCTGTTGCCAGATGTAGGATCTCTTAAAACAGGCCAGCACTAACTTCTCCAGGTATTTGATATAGTATTAGATAGGTATTTGTTGAGTCTGAGACCATGTGGGAAGATGACTGGGGGCATAACGTCAACATTGCTAGTGACCACCCCAAACACTATGATATAGACTGGGTGTTTGGTTTTCATCACTATCTTCACATTTTGAGGGGACAGAACAAACCAACAGTTGCTCTGTGAGTTTACCATCAGAACCTAGCAGACATTTTTCTCATCAGAAAAAAAAACAAAGCATTTTCAGTTGGAGGGGATGCTGGAGTTTGCTGTAAAGCTTTGCAGTGCAGTCTTTTCTCTTGTTTTTCATGGTTTGTGATAAAAATTGGCACTTTCTTGTATTCCATGAGAAACAGTGAATGTCTTCATGTACTTCATGCCTGATAAGAAAGACATTACCCTGTTCCTGACTATGGACCTAATTGACTTTCTGGGATTGTCAATCATGGCTTGGATATTACCAAGAAATTTGAGAGTTCTTTCCTTTTGTCCTTCATGGCTTGTGATAAAAATTGGTTCTTTCTTGTCTTGTATGAGAAACAGTGAATGTTTTCAGGCACTATATGTCTAATAAGAAACTTGGACATTTCCATGTTCTTGGCTACAGACTTGATTGACTCGCTGGGATCATTGTCAATTATGGCCTGGATCTCACCAACAAATTTGGGAGTTCTCTTCTTATCAGAATGATCAGAATGAGGCTTCTGAGCTGCCATACCTCCATAATCACCATTGAACTCATCCAACTCTTTTCAAATCTTCTGCATTGTCCTCAGATGGATACCCAAACACTTTGAAATCTTTGTATTGGATCTGCCTGCATGAATGCCAAGCAGTACAGCATGCTAGTTTCAAATTTCTGGAGGAATAAATTGCATCATGGTACTGCTTTCATTCACAGCACTGCCCAACTGACTCTAGTTTGCTGCACTGTAGACAAAACCTGAAAAAAAGTGCATGAACAAAATTAATAATCTAAAATGGTGACAATTCACCCCTCACACCCTATAGATTAGTCCAATTCGGAGAAAGGTTTTTCCAGTTCCTTTGATTGAAACAATCCACAAACGGCGGGTTTTTTGGCCTGGCTATTCGTCTAGTGGTGTGGACCCCATTGTTTCTTCTCAACAAACAGAAGGTGGAATGAAGAAACATGGATTTAGAACGGCAAAACTCAGGAAGGTGAAGTCTGGCACTTTTAAGCATTTTGTGAGTATTTGTTATTGCTAACACGAGACCTCTGTCCTACACATCTACCAAAAATGCTGACTCATCTGGCCATTGCCTTCATTGCTCTGTACCTTGATTCCATGCTCTGGAGTCTCACTCCCAACTGACCATTTTGGAGTCCCACTTTTAACTTCTGAAATGTCTGACCCTCTGCTCTGGACTGACTAACATCCTTCACCCTCTCTTCCGGTCTTGCGGGTTTTCATAGGCATAGCTCTTTGTGTGGTCTTCACACCAAAATAGACAAAGAAAGGTCTTCTGGACACTCCGGTGCCACTTCAAAGATGCTGAAGATTAGATCCCCTCCTTGGCCACCCATCCATGAACACACACAGAGACCCATATATACACATCCATATATATATATATATACATATATATATATACACACACACACACACATATGAGGACCTTGATTATGCTCAATTATTTTCAGTTAGTTTTTCTTACAATATCTTGTTATTTCTTGAGCACCATCCTATTACAGTTTTGCACCATCCCTTATATTTCCTTACCATTATGGATAGTGTGTACTGTATTTGGAGCCGTGTACATATTTGAAAAGCTTATTTCAATTTTTTTTCCCCTAAAGATGGATTTGTCAAGCATTCAAGGAATTCACCTGATCTTCTGGATGAGAATCCTGGAGACATCATGAAGGATCATGTTTAAAAAGGTCCTTTTGAACATACTCAAAGAACAGGAGCATACTGGACAGCATTTGACAAAAGTATGAATACATCCAACTCTTCTACAACAAGCAGGATGTGATACAAAGTCAATTTTTTAAAACAAGTACAGCAGATTTGAATTCAGAGTTTTTCTTCTCCTAGATTGGTTGCCTAACCAAGGTTAAAGACTCCAGTCTGCCATACTATTTACTCATACCTGAGGAGAGAACAGATGGATTCATGCCTTTCCAAAGGAACATTAAAGCAAAGTGATACATACAAACAGTCTCATCTGTGATCTATGGTCACCAATTCTATTTCCTCTGGTCATAACTATTATGCTAAACACATCTCATTGGACAAAAGTATGAATTTACCTAACCCATCCAACATTGGCAGGATATAACACAATGTAAATTTTTAAGCTGAATGAAGCTGGTTTGAATTCAGTTTTATTTTCTTAGACTGGTAGCCTAAACAAGCTTAAAGAAATCAGTCTGCCCTACTATTTACCCATATATGGAGTGAAAATAGATTGATTTGTTCCTTTCCTTAGTGTATAAGCATGAAGTGAAAGGCAAACAGCTTCATTCAGGTTTTGAACTCAGAATCACTGCTTTTATTTTCTATGATAACTGATATGCTAAGCATGCTTCATTTGTTGAGGTTTTAGAAAAATTAAAATTGACACAAACTTTCTTTGCTCATTTAAAACTTGATTGGATTTCATAAAGGTTTTTAGTGGGCAATCAATTAAAAGACACAGTGACAATTTATCATTGCTTGCAAAAAATTCGATTTTATTATAAGACATCCTTTATTATATTAGTCAGAAGTGTTATTTCAAAATGAAAGATTCTCAAAGCGTGAATAAGTACTACAAACAAGATTTCTTCTATTTTGATTCTCATTATGAATAAACCATTAACAGTAAAAAGAACTAAAATAAACCATTATGAAGAACCTTTGTGCCCCTTACAAAAACAGTAAAAGTATGAAAGGTGAGTATAGCAGAATATAAAAGCATATACTTCTGATATCTTCCTGATTAACACAAAATAATAGCTATTTTCTCTTCCCTTAGACCTTATCTGATGAAAATTATCTAAAGAATTAATCAACTGTGTAGTTATCAAACAACAATACTTCTGTTTGATTGTTGGTGATAAAGTTGTTTGTTTGAACTTAAAAAGAAATTTCTTATGCCTGTCATTCTATGAGACTAACTTAGCCAGCTTTGCAACTTACATTATTGATTACAATCATGGTTTTGTCTTTTTCAAGACATACAAAGCATACGGCTAATCTAAGGAGTAATTGGCAATTCCAAATTTAACTTACACTGCTACATACCAACTGTATTGCATTTTGTACGGAACATCACTAACCTGTCAATTTGAACATCAGTGAATAATAACTAACCAAAAAGAAGATGGACTTAGCATAATAGAATCAGCAATCAAAGCTCAAATCCTAGATTGAGCTGTTTGCATTTCACTTTGCAATAATGCCCATGGGAAAGGCAAGAAGCTATCTGTTCTCCTCCAGCTATGAGTGAGTAGTAGGGCAGACTAGGTTAGACAACCAAGGAAAACTGAATTCAACCCAGCTTTACTTTGCTTAAAAATTAACCTTGTGTCATAAGAAAATGGAATCGACACCTCAAGTTCAAATCCTGGGCAAGGCTGTTTGTGTTTCACTTCACACTAATTCCCTTAGGAAAGACATGAATCTTTTTTTCCCTAGCTATGAGTAAATAGTAGGACCAGATGGAGTTTTTAGCCTTAATTAGGCAACCAGTCTAGAAGAAGGAAAACTCTGAAATCAAACCAGCTTTACTCTGCTTAAAAAGTGTTGTGTCATATTCTGCCTGTAGAAGGCAAAATGGGGAAGGGGTAAATACATATGACTCACCAAAAAGAACTTAATTTTTCTCTGAATTTTTCAGACAAGAGATTATCATTATTATACACTAATTGAATTAGATTACTGTCCTCATCTTAGTTATAGTAACAACATTTCAGCCATTGTACCTTCTAGCTTTTTGAAGGTGTCTGTTATAATTTGTAACCTTCTGAGATTTTAAAACTGAACACTTTATTCAATTCATGGCAGTAGATTGTTCTCATTCAACTGCCCTTACTGAGAGGAGGATATCTCATTTCATTTAATTCTTCTAAGTCAATTCATCATTGTGATGTCATTTGTCCACCTTTTCAATTGAACTAGAATAGATAACATTTCGTACTAGCTAACCCAGAGATTGAACTCAATACCACCAGGTAACTAGATATACTTGACCAATGCTTTTTATCTGCAAGACCATTGTCCCAGTTGACACCTCAAGAAAGTAAAAGAGTATGATAGTTGAAACATAATAATCAAGATGAAGACATGAGTCCAAGTAAATCAGAGTATAATAAAAAGGATATTTGCTTAGTTTAATTCTTTGTACAGTGCCAACTACTTTTATCAATATTAACTGATACAATTATATTAAAAACAACAGATGATATCCACTTTATGAAAGGGGTTATATACAATCATAGCTATTTAAAATGCCAATAAATACATCTATAAAATATCATATAACTATATCTGTATCTAAAAATTCAGTTGTTCCAGCATTATAAATTTGGTATTAAAAATACCAGCAACAATAAGTCTTTATCCAGCAATAGTGATCTTTCAGTTTCATTTTGAAGATCATTTTGACTTGGGGAAAGAATCACTGAAAAATTATTACAGATAGATGTTTGTTTATTTCTTCTACAAGTAGGAAGGAAGAGCATGGGGAGATGAAGTCTGTAATCTTGTTTTCCTTTCTTTTTAGTCCCAGTTTAAATGCAGCAATTTTTTTCTAGTGAATGTCATATGTTTATTTTCTATGTTAAGTAGATATTTTTTTTTATATGTCTGCTTTTGTTAAAATCATTATTGGCAGTCTAATTATAAATTAATTATATTTTTTTAGGATAAAAGCTCTAGATGTGTCTGAAGTTAACTCTATGATGATTTTATGATTTTTTTGAAATAGAAATTTAAAAAAAACCCAGATCTAAGCAGTTGTGATTCTTGTATTTTCATGGCATAGAAATTGTTCAGATCTTTTCATAATTATTTATTTATAATGTATCATATCATCATCATCAAATCACACTGATAGCACAGAGTTCCCTGACTCTCTCGCACCATCCATCCCTATCATCCATCACTCCTGACAGGTCTTCTCGGTGGCACCCAGTGTCTACACAAAGCTGATGTAAATAAGTTCTCACTGGTTGGCCAACACGGGCACATCCATGTTTAAGAGTCGATAAAATGATGTTGATTATAAGTTCATCCTTGCTTCTCCAACAGTGCCCAGCATGTCTTGTTTATCTTACTTGCATGGCTTTTAAGATGGGAGGTTGGTGGCAATATGGCTACAGTGATATGAGGTACTGCCTCCAGGATTAGTTCAAAATAGCACTTAGCATTCTTGTATAGTTCCCATCTAACTTTTCTACCATGACTCTAATTCAAAGAATGATATAAATTTTCCATAATTCTGGATATACTGACTGTATCCCCTGCAGAGAAGTAAGAACCTACCCTTAAAGAGATGTCCTGGGTATAAATGTGTGGGAAGAATGTGTCACAGAGAGATGAAGTTGGTAATCTGTTGTTTTGCTCTCTTTGTTTTCTTAAGGAAGTGTATAAGTTTTTATGGGGTGGAGTTGCAATCTCTGTGCCTTTGCCTCTACAGATGGAAAGAAAGTATAAATTACAGCTATAACTATTGGGGTGGGGATATGAGTACCCTTGGTATAGTGGCTAAAGTGCTGCACTGCAGCATAATAGTAATTTACTAAACATTTTGCTAAGATGTAGCACAAAGTTATATGAATGGAGCACCCAATGAGACTCAAACTCACTTGGGAAGGTTTGCTAGTCTAGCTTGCTGACCCATACAACACCAGAAGCGAGTTTGAACTCCAAACATACTATTATGTTTGCTTTCAATATAATAACCTTAAGAAAGATATACCCCCTCTTAACTCCTCCCCAGTGATGACTTGACTTTTCTTCTACAAAAATGGCTTTGGCATTAAATAACCTACAAAGGTTGATATACCATTAAATAAAGAAACAAACCACTTTCATCTTAATTTCAGTTTCTTTTTACCACAACTCTTATTCAGACTTCATTCTACTGTAGTTAGTAAACAGCACAGATTTAATAGTTGGTTTTATGGCATATCAACCCTTGTTGGGTTATTTAATGCCAAATTCAATCTTTTTCCCCGGCAATTATATGGTTTCAAGTAACTATTTCTCTCCCATAATAATTTGTTTACACAGTTACGTGGTTCCAAGTATTCTTATATAATACAAATAATTTGCAGTGGGGGAAGTGTCCCCATAGTACACCATAGGAACACTCCCTGCACTGGCTAACATGTTGGACTGCAACATCATATGAAATGAGTTCCAACTCCAGGCACACTATTAGGTTCACTTGACAAAGATATAAACTTGCTTTTCCTCTGAATTATGGGTTAAATAGTGCCACAACTAAACCATTAAACAAAGAATCAAAACCAACCCTTACAAGTGGAAGAGGCAATTGGTTCAATATAAAAACCAATTACTTGATATAGCACATCAACTGGTCCAATATAAAAACTAATTACTTGATATGGCACACCAACTGGTCCAATATAAAAACCAATTACTTGATATGGCACATCAACTGGTCCAATATAAAAACCAATTACTTGATATAGCACATCAACTGATCCAATATAAAAAATAGGTGCTTGACATGGTACGTCAACTCGTCCAATATAAAAACCAATTGCTTGACATAGGACATCAATGGCCCAATATAATAACCAGATGCTTGACATGACACAACAACTGGTTCATAGCTCAGTCAGCTGGGACTGCAGAATACACCAACTGCATTTCTGTAGAGGGGTAAGATTCCCCAATGAGTATGCTGGATATGACATAAAAAAATCTGATGAGGAGGCTCCAGAAATGCTAAAGTTTTGAGAAATGTGGAGTACTGCTTTATTGCTATTGCTCCCAGGTCCACTCTGCCCCGGCATGGTCGCACCTGATAGGATCCTATCTGTGGGTCAAATAGAATTGTTTGACATGTAAACTATGTACTTATGTTGAACAGAATTGTCTGAAATAGAACTGTTTTGACATTTAAATTGCATACTTATGCAAAACTGAATTGTTTGAAATAGAACTGTTTTGACATTTAACTACATGTAAACAAAAACTATACTTATACTAAACTGAATTGTTTGAAATAGAACTGTTTAGATGTATAAAAATGGTTTTGGTATTAAATAATCAACAATGGTTGATGTGCCATAAAACCAAACCAAAATCAACTGGTATAATATAATAAACAATTACTTGACCTTAGGAACACACATTTACGAAAGTTTTTTTCCACAACTTTAGGCTGAAAACTATTAATTCAATTTTTAAGATTAGATATTATTGTACCTTATAACAATGATTAATCATCATTATGTCACACCGCCAGCACGGATCTCCTTGATCCTCTCCTATCACCTGTCTCTATCATCCATTGCTCCAGGTAGGTCATCAAGGATGCACCATGTATTGGCACAGAGCTGTTATATATAGGTTCTAGCTGCCTTTGCTCATCCATGTGAAGGGGTCCACAGGAGTATATCGTTTATGAGTTCGTCTCTACTTCTCCAGCAGTTCACTACATGTCTGGTTGGTCTAACTTGAATAGTTTTCATGATGGGTGGTAAGTGGCCGTACAGCTGCTGCTTGGTGGGGTGCTGCCTCTAGGACTTGTACAATATTGCTCGCAACATTCTTGTGTAATTGCCATCAAGCTTTTTCTCTATATGTTTAGTTAGTATCCATGTAGTGTATCCATATAGCAGTATTGACACAACCGCTGCTTGGAAAAAACTGTGTTTTATCTTATTTGTCAGGATTGATTTCCATATAACCTGGGTGTATGAATCCTATGGTTCAATGGCCAGGATTCGGGGAACTACTGTTGCTCATCTATATGGGTGGCTTCAATAGATGAGAATAAAAACAGCCATCGAAAGATTACCATGACCGCATCACTTCGTGCAGGTAAAAAAGGGACATGTCCCACTGAAGTTGGAACCCTAGTCTCAGTGTTCAAAAAATCAAACTAAAACAAAAATTACTAAAACAATGATTGATAAACAATAATAAATAGTCTTAGTATTCGGTTTAATGGCATATCAACCCTTAATGGTTATTTTATATCAAACCCTATATATATATATATATATATATATATATATAATTTGTAAGTGAGTAGTTTGAAGATAACTTTATTTTTAAATGAGCTTGAGCTCATTTGTTTGCACACAGTTAAGTGGTTTCAAGGATTTTTATTCAAGACTAATGATTCTATTTAATATTAATCAGTTGTTTGCTCACAGTTGAAGGGTTTCAAGCACTGAAACTTTACACAAATAGTTCTTTTTGATACTATCATTTGTTTGCAAGGAGTTTAAATGGTTTCAATTACTGCTGAGTACAACTGACCCTCAGTAACAGCCTGCTAGCCCCTTTAAAATGAAATAGTGGTGGTTACTTGTTTGTCAGAAGAACAATTTGAAGAACACAGTCAGAACAAACATATAGGTACCAGGGCTTCATATGATCAGTTGATTAATTGGATCAGGCCTCTCTGACTATCTGGCTCAATAAGTTGCCAGGTCATAGACTGGTCAGCCACAAGGATCCTATCTTCAAACATTAGGTGACACCACCCATGGCTAACAGGTAAACCTCTATGAGGGGAGGTCTTACCTCCCTGCAGTGGTGTAATGAGCATACTCTACCACCCCAGATGACAGGGCATTAATAATGATAGTAATATAAGCAAATGATACTACTCCTATCCTATACTAGTTGTGAAATTTGCATATAGATTTCATACTCTATTTTTAGCAACTATTTTAGGAAAGGTAATAATAAATATTAAATATTCAATTAAATAAATATTTGATTTTAATGTTGGACCAGTTACCTTAAATGAAGTTTCTCTTATTTATCATATTTACCAACCCCTCCGCTCAGGCAGAATATAACACAAGGTCAATTTTTAAGCGGAGTTTAACAGGTTTGAATTCAGAGTATTCCTTCTCCTAGACTAGTTGGCTCACCAAGGCTGAAGAACCTAGTCCGCCCTACTATTTACCCATAGCTGAAGGGAGAATAATTGGATTCATACCTTTCCCAAGGGTATTAGTGCAATGTGAAATGCAAGTCTAAATTTATCTTTTTTATAACCTGTAAGTCAATGCATGAACTATGCTAATTGTATAGAGGAAAATAAAAGTACCACAGCTATACCAGTCTAATAGGTTCAAAGAGTTCATTTAAGCTTTTTAACTATCTCTAATTATTCTTCAGCAAATTAGTCTCACTCTCATTGTTAATTGGATAGAAAGCTAATCTTACAGATTAATTATTACTAAGTAGTGAATATGTTCCTCATTGGGTATCCTTAAACTTGTAACCTTGTGCCAAATCTAACCTGCTTAGATTTTAAAAGGGTGCCTCATATAGAGAAATGGTTAACTTGCAAGGTCTGCAGGAAACTTGTAATGAGTTCAATTATTACTGAGTTCTCCATACTTCTGGCCTTGTGCTAAACTAAGCATAGCTGAGTAAAAGACAATAGTTTCTTCAAGTTTAAATGATCTGCAGCTTTCAGGGACCAAAACTGAAAAACTGTCTGAATAATTATCTAAACTGTTTTCTAAATGTGATGTGGCTGTGGATCTTATCTTGATTTCTTTATCACTTAGAATAGTTCCATGAAGTAAGTAAACTTCTTTTCAAGTGATACTTACCAACAAACCACATTAATGTTAAGCAATAACTTTTATTATAAGACTTGTGGTACAGATACTCTATTAGTTTTGAGATGCCATACCAAATAATTGCCTTTCAAAGCATCATTCAAAGCAATGAGGGTTAATTAGAAGTGTCTATCTCCTATCCAAGTAACATGAGACAAGTTATAGTGGGTTACATAGTATCAGCAGCAAAAACAATCCTATTATCAAACACCTAACATAACTTGCCTTAACTGAGCCAAAGGGTTCCAACTGCTATGTTATTCATAAATAGGTGAGCAAGAAGTGGATTCATGCCTTTCCTAGGTCATCAGTGGGAAGTGAATACAAACCGTTCAGCCAGAATTTGAATTCAGTTGGCTGATCCCATTTCATACTCCAAACTGTTAACATACCTCCCCACTGAGTGCAATCATTCATAAAGGTTATCTCAGGTCAGTACAAATCCAAAAGTATAAGGTATTCAGAAATAATCTTACTCTCTACTCACAGACTTGTTAACCATTACACCACTGAGCCCAGTTAAAATTCTTTAAATTCCAGTCTATCTTACAGCCTTGTTAGCTATGAATCATTTTTACTTCCTAAGTGCAGTAAGTCTAGAAACTTGAGGTTTAATCAATATTGGAACATAAATTACTGCTAAAAAGACAAAGCTTTTCCTTATGTTAAAACTTAGTTTTCTTTCTTCAAGATAAACATACATTAGCTAATGAGTGCTGAAATTTAAACAATGGAGACAGGATCAAAGACCTCTTGACACTGTTCTAAGCTTTAATCATTCAGCTATACCCTGAAGTGTTTCGATTTCATCGAATAAAGTACTGAACAAACCATGTAACACAATTTGTTTTGTTCCATTTTTTAATTCCCTATGACAAGAAAATGGCTACTTTTGGTGGGTTCTCCATCACTTGTGTCTAAATGATGGCCTGTCTCTTCTCTAAGGAGCTTTTTCGTAAGCAAGATTCTCCAACATGATTGTCATCCAAACAAGTTCAGTCCTTCCTTTTCCTCTTCCTCTTCACATCTCAAGTGTGTTCAGGATGCCTTAATAGCTACTGAACTTCACTGAAGGCTTATCAACTAGAATAATGGCTAAGCCTGGCATACAACCAAACCTTAGCCGATAATGACTTATATTAACTGCTTGGAATATTTATCATGTAAATAACAGAGATAATCTTTTAAGGGGTTCAACAGAAATTTCAATATCTAATATCTGAATTCTTATGCACACACATATATATTTACATATATATGTATATCTACACAGACATATACATATATACACATACATATACACACACACATATGTACACATATACACACACACATATATATATATATTTATATACACACACACATACATATATATTTATATACACACACACACCTATATAAGCACACGTGTGTATATACATATATATATATATATATATATATATATATATATATATACACACACACACACACTCACACATATAAATATAGTCCAGTTACCTGGGGCTGTAGAATACACCGACTGTATTTCTACAGAGAGGTACAACCCCATCCTCGCCTCAACAAATGTCCTGGATATGACATCAAACCATCTGATGGTAAGGCTCCAACCTGGGAGATTTGGGGAATGTGAAGTACCCCTTCATTGGCATTGCTTCTAGGTCCACTCTGACCCAGAATGGTAGCACCTGATAGGGTCCTATCTATAGGTCAAATATAACTGTTCGACTATTTAAACTGAGCACAAACAAATGACTTATACTAGATCGAATGGTTAGAAATAGAACTGTTTGATCATTTAAGTATGTGTAAAAAAATGACTGATGTTTAATTGAATTTTTAGTGATGTATAGCAATATGGGGGAACCATTTAACTGTGCAAATGAATGAATAATGTCAAATAGAATTATTAGTGATAAATATCAATACTTGAAAAATTTTAACAATGTGCCTAAATGGAAATATTGGTAAAACATAGCAATACTTGGAATCATTCGACCATGTGCAAATGAATGAATAGTGTTCAAAAGAATAATTAGTGTTAAATAGCCATACTTGTAAACATTTCACTGTGTACAAACAAATGAATATTGAATAGAATTGTAAGGGTTAGATAGCAATACTTGAAACCATTTAACCATGTATAAACAATAACAATACAAGTGTACAAACAAATTAGTTTTAACTCATTAAAAATAAAATTACCTACAAACTATTCACTTAAAAATCATAAGTATATCTATTTAAATGTGTGCAAACATATGAATGATGTTAAATTGTTACAGTCACATAGCAATACTTGAAACCATTTAATTTTGTGCAAACAAATGATTAACAGTAAATAGAATGATTTGTATTTGACAGAAATACTTGAAACCATTTAACTGTATACAAAAAAATTAAAGATGTAAAATTTTTATCAACAAAATGTGTTTACAAATCATATATATTTAATATATATGTATTAACAGGAGTAGGCATTAAATAACCTACAATGGTTGATATGCCATAAAACTCAACTAACAAACCAACACATAAGCATATACACATGTTTATATTCATATATATATCCACACACACACACACATATATATATATATATATATATATATATATATACAAATACGCATAAATATACATACATGCATATATTACATGCACAGAAATTTAATGTGAAGATTCTATTTCTTTTTTTAAATATGAAACTAGCAGTAATGAGATGATCACAGAGGGGTAAGTAAACATTAATTCCTTTTAGGTTTTAGCCTACTCTACTGGATGATATTGAGTACTTTTTTGATTTATTTATAAGTCTTTTGAAACAATTAGTGTGACAGGAATGACAGGCAGAGTGAACCACCAGCTGCCATTAGTAAGAATGGCCATCCTTGTCAGTCAAAGAAACCCCATTTGGTGTGTTGTGTGTTTAGAAAAGGATGGCCAGCATAAACACCTGATCATTGTGGTGGCTGAGAAGTGCCAAAATTTTGCTCATGCAAATGACTTTTATTTTGCATGAATGAGGAGTTTTTGGCTCAACATAAGATGACAAATTTCTGTTTCAGCAGAACATTAAAAAAAGAACCAGATTTGAAGCAAGTGAAAGAGGCAGCAGTGAGGATTAGATGATGATGAAGAAGAAACAACAAAATTAGTTTCATGTATTTATTTACAATGACATTTTTCTTAATAATTTGAATTAATTAGTTTATTCAACAATATATATATGAGGTTCATTCCATAAATAAAAATAATTTTCCATAAGGGTTGGCAATAGGAAGCACATTTTATAGTGGCACCTTTTCCTAGGAAATCTATAGTGATAGGTCCTTTCATGTCCCAGAAGACAATAAATTCAACTGTAAATTTTTTGTTTTTTTACAAAAATATTTTTCTCTGGGCACATTACACATTCTTCAATAAATTTCACATGGTTTGCTCTTCACAGCCACCAAAAATTTGATGACAGACAATTCTGTAGCACTGTTTGATTTGCTACCATTTTGAATAGCCTCAAAAGAAATAATTTTGCAAAATTAAGATAATTTTTGCTATGAACCAATTCCAAACAATGCTGAGTTTACATTTATGGAAAAAAAACTTTTGTTAAAAATCTATTTTGCTTTTTACAAAGAATTCCCTTTATTTATTGAATGACCCTCATATATATATATATAAGTAAAGTTGGCAACCATAGTCAAGGGTGACCCAAAAGCTCCCTTTTCAATAACTACTACACTGAGGTGTAGGAGTAGGCACTACTTCTTTCTCTGGATTGCTTCACTTTATCCTTGATAAGTACCTTATAATGCTGAGTGTTAAGCAAGGAGGTATCAAGTAATATTTTTTGAGTCTATAGTATGACTCGACCTGGAATTGAACCTCAGCCTTTTAGACCATTGGCAAACTCTCTACCAACTAGACCAATGGGTAGAATATATATATATATGTGTGTGTGTGTGCATGTGCAAATGGAACCATAACCCATCAAAAATAGCACATTATAAAATTAATTAATTTTCAGTCTAATTTTCAACTGAATAACAATTATGTAGGGTCTGCATTTGTACAGTCTTTTTTTTTAATCATTGAAATTCCTTAAATAGCAAAAATAACAATAAATTGTGAATAACCATTCATCCCACCTTTCTGAATAGAAGCATCAATATCACCATGGACCACTGTTACAATAGGAACCCAATCGATTCACAGATCATCTTATTTATATTTACTGCTGCTGTTAACCTATTTGATTTAGTTTTACTATGTTTGACTGCTTTCGTCATTTACTGTGTATCAATTACAACTTGAATATTAAGATCCTCCACATATTGAATAAACATGAATTGATTTATGGAAGTCAAATAACACCATCTTTACTGATTCTAAATCTTATAAATATGAAGTCTATCCAGGAATGATCCAGCCATTTAATATTAATGAAGAAGTGACCTTTCCATGGCAATATTTATAGCATGAGTGCATGAGCATATACATAAAATTATGCCTCACTTAGACTGGCATAAGGCTACAAGTGTGAGACACCCACTAAGGATCAAATTTGATTCAAATAAGTTATAGACCTGGAGAGAAATGGGCTCTGCCAGGTTATTTCTACTCAAGACAAGCTATATGAGTAGCACCTGCTACAACCAAAGCAATAGGACAAGTGAGAAAGAGAAGCAATCTTAGAGTGAGATTCATATTTGTATATAAAACAATTTCCATTTGAATATTTTTATACATTTGTCCTAAATTGTAAAATACCTACAGAATTTTTTTGTATACTTTGAAATCCTTTCTCAAAATTTTTTAATGCTATTTGAAGAATATCAAGGAAATGTAATGCATGAAATATGAAGTCTCCCTGAAAAAGTAGTCTATCAAGTAATGTTGCCTTAAATCTCTCAAAGTATTTTTTCTTGGGACCTTATCTAACTCAGAGGCTTCTCTTATTATAATCAAGTCATGCTAATAGCATGGAGTCCCTTGACACACACACTCTCTCTCTCTCTCTCTCTCTCTCTCTTTCTCTCTCTCCATCTCTATCATCCATTACTCCTGGCAGGTCCTCTAGACTGCATCTGGTGTCCACACAGAACTAGTAAAAACGTAAGTTTTTACTAGTTGGTAATCACTGGTGCATCCAAGTGAAAGAGTCCGTAGGGCAACATCACTTGTAAGTTTGTCTTTAATATCTTGTTCATCTTACTTAGATGGTTTATAAGATGGGAGGCTCCTTAATCTCACCCATGGTCTGGATGGTTGGTTGGGTTTTACGGCATATCAACCTTTGTAGGTTATTTAATGCCAAATCCATTTTTATAAAAACAGTTCTATTTCAAGCAATTCAGTTTAGGATAAGTACAGAGTTTAAATGTAAGTACAGTTTAATTGTGAAAAACATTTCTATTTCAAGCTATTCAGTTTAGTCAAGCAGTTATAATTCAGTTTAGTATAAGTATAGATTTTGTTTACACACAGTTAAATGTCAAAACAGTTCTATATTAAACAATTCAGTTTAGAGTAAATACAGTTTCAAAGTCAAAAAACAGTTCCATTTCAAATAATTCAGTTTAGCATAAACACACAGTTTAAATGTAAGTACAATTTAATTGTCAAAAACATTTCTATTTCAAGCTATTCAGTTTAGTCAAACAATTCAGTTTAGCATAAGTATGCCGTTAGTTCTATTTAACCTATAGATAGGGTCCTATCAGGTGCTACCACGTCGGGTCAGAGTGGACCAGGGAACAATGCCAATGAAGGGGTGCTCTGCATTCCCCAATGCTCCAGCATCACTGGAACCTCACCATCAGACTGTTTAGTGTCATATCCAGGACACTCATTGAAGGGGGGGGTCTACAGCCCCAGCCGCCTGGGCAATCCATGGTCTGAAATCTATTTTCCTTTAGATAGTTCTTTGGTAAAAGCCAGAAGTTACAAGGAACCTAATCTGAACTGGATCATATGATAATTTGTTAAAAAAAATCCTGTACAAAATGCGAAGAAAGAGACGTTGAGATATTCTGAATAGTTAAATACTTTCCAAACAATCCATGGAATTTTCAGATCTTCTTTTAATTCTCACACAATTAATCACTAATTTCCTTTGATTGCAGTCCATTTGCATTCAACATTTTTGTAAGTTCTGCTTGTTAAAGGCTTTTCAATATGAATCAATTTCAATAGATTCCCAACCAAATTTCAACTGTCAATAACAAAAATCTTATTTGAGCTTTGCCAATCTCTAAGAGCTTTCTTAATCATAAAATGCAGACATATGTCTACTGACAGATAGATTTTAATGTCATGTCAACCTGTTCAAGGTTATTTTAAGCCTAAAGGTTAGAGAACTGCATTGTATGTTCCTATTGCATTCTTTGTTGCCTGAAGAGTTTTTTTGCTGTCTTATTGAATATTAATAATTTTTAAACAGATCTATTTGATCCAAAGATGGAACAGATACTACCACTCCAGGTCAGAGTAGATCTAAGAGTAATAGTAGTGAAGGGGTACTCTACACTTCTCAGAGATCCAGAACTGAAACCTAACCATCAGACGCAGCTTAGTATCATAACCGAGGTACCCATTTAGGGATAGGTCTTACTCATCTGCATAGGATAAAGTCAGCATATTCTAAGCCTCACTGACAGGACTTACATGCATCAAAGTTTCAAGCAAAACTTTGCTATGAATGAAAACAAACTCACTCAATGACATTCCACTGCTGAATGAGTAACCCAACAGGAGTATCTGTTTACCCATATGCAGTAAGGTCCCCTCTCATTGATAACCAAGTTACATCAAGGCTATCCAATCCATTTAAGGTATTTAAGATGGTTAAATACTTTCCAGAGAGACCTTATAAATGTAGAGAAAGACAACAGCCAACTTTTATCCTTACATTGTAAAAGAGATTTATACAAAGTGACTAGTTATTTTCATAGCCATTTTTATTCTGAGGACATTTAAACCTTGTTCAAGAGTCTTCACAATATTTCTAGCTGTAGAGAAAATACAAATCTTCTCAGATTGGATGAAAACAACTCATTAATTGAAGATATTTTTGGTAGGCTTAGCCTAATATTTCTAGGTGATAGACTCTCTTGCTTGGTACCAGCTGCAAGATATAACTAGAAAAATTGCTACAATGTTTGTGTACATACTTATAAGTACATTAATATTAATAACACATATTTATAAATTGTGTTGATATATATATATATATATATATATATATATATATATATATATACATAAATATATACACACACATATATACACACACACACACAAATATATATATATATATATATATACTCACTCACACACACACACATATATTCACACTTACACACACACACATATATATATACACATACACACACACACATACATATATATATATATACACATACATACATACACATACATATATATATACATACATACATACATAATATATATATATATATATATATATATATATATATACATACACACTAGCTGACTTGCTTGGCTTTGTACACATGAAAATTTAGATTTGAAATGAACACATTGATATTTTTTCAGCAAATTATTCAATAAGTAGACAACACCTGATATTCAAGAAATAAATAAAAACAATTAAACAAAGCATTATTTTAAATTATAGTTTAAAATGTTTCTTTATATACAGCATTGCATTTAAAATTAATAGAGAAAACATCTTTTTTCACTTAACACAGATATAAGTCGGTTGTGGAGAGCATTTTTTAGCAATGTCTGTTTTAAATGTTCAAAGTTCTAAAATCAGGTAACCCTGTTTATGATGACAAAATAAAATAAAGGAAATTTACAACTCAAACTATACCACTTCAGTTTATTACACAGCAAAAAAACACTAATTTATACCTACAACAACAATATTTAAAATAATGAAACAGCGATTAGTCATTATTAGTTTTGTTATTAATTACCAAACCAAATACAAAATAAATAGTAACATTTAACTTCAAGTAAAAATAATAAAAAAAATGGGTTATTATAAAGATTTTTATGAAATTTTTAATATCAACCATTTGGTTTCTTACAAAGAACAAATAAACATCGTCAAAAAATATATCAATATTAAAATTTCTCTATAAAGAAATGAAATTTTAATCTGAATGACATGAAGATCTTTTAAACATTACTTAGAATAATTGAAATGAGTAAATGAATAAGGGTACCTATTTACCCAACTCCTCCGCTCGGGCAGGATATGACACAAGGTCAATTTTTTTTTAAGCTGAGTTTAACAGGTTTGAATTCAGAGTTTTCGTTCTCCTAGACTAGTTGCCTCAGCAAGGCTGAAGAACCTAGTCTGCCCTACTATTTACCCATAGTTGGAGGGAGAATAATTGGATTCATACCTTTCCCAAGGGTATTAGTGCTATGTAAAATGCTATCAGTCTCATCCAGGATTTGAACTCGTGTCGCCGTGTCCATTTCCTACGATGATAACCATTACATTATAATGGTAAGTGAGGTTGATGGTTCAAGTAAAAATTTTCAAACTCCTTTATATATCAACTCATTGCAGTTAAGGAATGAAAATTGTTTGCTGAAATATCTACTAATATATAAAACACAATATGACTTCATATCGTACAAATTCTGTAATGGAAATATGGGGCATTATTTGAGGACTACAAAGTTACATAACAAAGGAATGAAAATTGTTTACTAAAATATCTACTTGTATATAAAACACAATATGACGTCATATTGTACAAATTCCGTTGTGGAAATATGAGGCATTCTTTGAGGACTACAAAGAAGACTTATGTTACATAACAAGGGAATTACTGAAAACTCTGTAGAAATATCAATTTGCTAAACATTGCAAAATACTTTTTCAACTTCAAAATTGACAGAAATTAAACCAAAGATTAATAGCAATACAATAAATATAAAAACTAGATAAGTCTTTTTTTAGGTTTTTTTAATAATAATAATAAATAATAATATTTGGTTTAAATTTTGTCAACTGGAAGTTATATTAGCATGTTAAAATATTGAAAAATTTTATAAATTTATTATTGTCTTTTACTTTTTTTGTTTACTTTCATAATTTTCATTATTGTAATATATATATATATATATATATATATATATTATCATCATGTCTTACTGCCAGCACAAATCACCCTGACCCTCTCTCGCCACCCGTCTCTATCGTCCATCGCTCCCGCAAGGTCTTCCAGGCTATATCCTGTATTGGCACAGAGCTGTTGTATGTAGGTTCTAGCTGGTCATCCTGCCTTTGCTCATCCAAGTGAAGGGGTTCACAAGAGTATATCGTTTATGAGTTTATCCTTACTTTTCCAGCTGTGCCCCACATGTCTGGTTCGTCTAAATTTGATAGTTTTCATGATGAGTAGTAGGTGGCCGTACAGCTGCTGTTTTGTGGTGTGTTGCCTCCAGGACTTGTTCTATACAGCTTGCAGCATTCTTGTGTAATTGCCGTCTAGAAAGCACGTGTATGTCTGTATAAAAGACAAAAGATTCAAAACCCCCAGACGACAGTAGAATGAACTCTCATAAAATGAAGAACGCCCAAAGCAAAGCAAGGCAAAGCTTTTCTACCTTTGGCACAGGTCAAATCACTATTAGTTAGCTACTCTGTCTTTTTTACTATATAGTCATTTCAAAATGCATGAAAGATTTTATTATGTGTAAAACCACTGCTGTATATTATCTGTGTTTTAGATGCTAAAAGACTATTACTGTAATTCCAAGTTGCAGTTGAATCATGAAAAAGGAGGTAAAAGATGCTAATACTTTTGGAATTTATTGCAGAGTTTGAAAACCAAAGTTAGAGTAAGGTTAGAATAATTTGGGGATTTCATGTTAGATGATGAAATGGTTAGAAAAAGTGAGAGAGATAAAATGAATGACCCTTCCCCCCCCCCAAAAAAAAAAACACTAGAAAACATGTGTATATTGGTATAAAAGACAAAAGATTTAGAACCCCCAGATGACAGTAGAATTAACTCTCATAAAATGAAGAAGGTTCAAAGCAAAGCAACCAAATACCCGGACATTGGCATAATGGTTAGAGTGTTCGCCAATGGCCCAGGAGATCTAGGTTCAATCCCAGGTCGAGTCATACCAAAGACTCAAAAAATGGTACTTGATGCTATCTTGCTTAACACTCAGCATTATAAGGTACTATCAAGGGTAAAGTGGAGTAATCCAGGGAAAGGAGTAGCGCCCTCCCCTACACCTTGGTGTAGTAGCAATCGAAAAGGGATCCTTCGGGTTACCTTCGACTACGGTTGCCAAATTTACTTTTACTTATATATATATATATATATATATATATATATATATTGTCATCTACAGACAGTTTTCCTTTCAACCAAATATATATATATACATATATACATATATATATATATATATATATACATATATTGTCATCTACAGACAGTTTTATTGTATCACAACACTTCAGTGTGGCTAGACACAAGAGATGTTTCAAGCTGGGATTAAAACCCAGCAGACTTTACATCAGTCAGATATCTTACCCCAGCTATCACCCTCTTAGCAAAAGCGAAAGAATTTTCAACGTGTATATCTATTTACATATACACTTATTGGCTACCAGAGAGCTCAATTTATGAGAAGAGCTTTGCATTGATGTGTATGTGGTGGCCTGAGTTGAAGAAACAGATATGCTTGAATCACAGCCAGAGTTGAAGAAACAGATACGCTTGAATCACAGCCTGAGTTGAAGAAACAGATACACTTGAATCACAGCCAGAGTTGAAGAAACAGATACACTTGAATCACAGCCTGAGTTGAAGAAACAGATACGCTTGAATCACAGCCAGAGTTGAAGAAACAGATACGCTTGAATCACAGCCTGAGTTGAAGAAACAGATACACTTGAATCACAGCCAGAGTTGAAGAAACAGATACGCTTGAATCACAGCCAGAGTTGAAGAAACAGATACGCTTGAATCACAGCCTGAGTTGAAGAAACAGATACACTTGAATCACAGCCTGAGTTGAAGAAACAGATACACTTGAATCAGAGCCTGAGTTGAAGAAACCGATACACTTGAATCACAGCCAGAGTTGAAGAAACAGATACACTTGAATCACAGCCTGAGTTGAAGAAACAGATACACTTGAATCACAGCCAGAGTTGAAGAAACAGATACGCTTGAATCACAGCCAGAGTTGAAGAAACAGATACACTTGAATCACAGCCAGAGTTGAAGAAACAGATACGCTTGAATCACAGCCAGAGTTGAAGAAACAGATACACTTGAATCACAGCCTGAGTTGAAGAAACAGATACACTTGAATCACAGCCAGAGTTGAAGAAACAGATACACTTGAATCACAGCCAGAGTTGAAGAAACAGATACACTTGAATCACAGCCAGAGTTGAAGAAACAGATACACTTGAATCACAGCCAGAGTTGAAGAAACAGATACGCTTGAATCACAGCCTGAGTTGAAGAAACAGATACACTTGAATCAGAGCCTGAGTTGAAGAAACAGATACACTTGAATCACAGCCAGAGTTGAAGAAACAGATACACTTGAATCACAGCCAGAGTTGAAGAAACAGATACACTTGAATCACAGCCTGAGTTGAAGAAACAGATACACTTGAATCACAGCCTGAGTTGAAGAAACAGATACACTTGAATCAGAGCCTGAGTTGAAGAAACCGATACACTTGAATCACAGCCAGAGTTGAAGAAACAGATACACTTGAATCACAGCCTGAGTTGAAGAAACAGATACACTTGAATCACAGCCAGAGTTGAAGAAACAGATACGCTTGAATCACAGCCAGAGTTGAAGAAACAGATACGCTTGAATCACAGCCTGATTGAAGAAACAGATACACTTGAATCACAGCCTGAGTTGAAGAAACAGATACACTTGAATCAGAGCCTGAGTTGAAGAAACCGATACACTTGAATCACAGCCAGAGTTGAAGAAACAGATACACTTGAATCACAGCCTGAGTTGAAGAAACAGATACACTTGAATCACAGCCAGAGTTGAAGAAACAGATACGCTTGAATCACAGCCAGAGTTGAAGAAACAGATACGCTTGAATCACAGCCTGAGTTGAAGAAACAGATACGCTTAAATCAGAGCCTGAGTTGAAGAAACAGATACACTTGAATCAGAGCCTGAGTTGAAGAAACAGATACACTTGAATCACAGCCTGAGTTGAAGAAACAGATACACTTGAATCACAGCCTGAGTTGAAGAAACAGATACGCTTGAATCACAGCCTGAGTTGAAGAAACAGATACACCTGAATCACAGCCTGAGTTGAAGAAACAGATACACTTGAATCACAGCCTGAGTTGAAGAAACAGATACGCTTGAATCACAGCCTGAGTTGAAGAAACAGATACACTTGAATCACAGCCAGAGTTGAAGAAACAGATACACTTGAATCACAGCCAGAGTTGAAGAAACAGATACACTTGAATCACAGCCTGAGTTGAAGAAACAGATACACTTGAATCAGAGCCTGAGTTGAAGAAACAGATACACTTGAATCAGAGCCTGAGTTGAAGAAACCGATACACTTGAATCACAGCCAGAGTTGAAGAAACAGATACACTTGAATCACAGCCAGAGTTGAAGAAACAGATACGCTTGAATCACAGCCAGAGTTGAAGAAACAGATACGCTTGAATCACAGCCTGAGTTGAAGAAACAGATACACTTGAATCACAGCCTGAGTTGAAGAAACAGATACACTTGAATCAGAGCCTGAGTTGAAGAAACCGATACACTTGAATCACAGCCAGAGTTGAAGAAACAGATACACTTGAATCACAGCCTGAGTTGAAGAAACAGATACACTTGAATCACAGCCAGAGTTGAAGAAACAGATACGCTTGAATCACAGCCAGAGTTGAAGAAACAGATACACTTGAATCACAGCCAGAGTTGAAGAAACAGATACGCTTGAATCACAGCCAGAGTTGAAGAAACAGATACACTTGAATCACAGCCTGAGTTGAAGAAACAGATACACTTGAATCACAGCCAGAGTTGAAGAAACAGATACACTTGAATCACAGCCAGAGTTGAAGAAACAGATACACTTGAATCACAGCCAGAGTTGAAGAAACAGATACACTTGAATCACAGCCAGAGTTGAAGAAACAGATACGCTTGAATCACAGCCTGAGTTGAAGAAACAGATACACTTGAATCAGAGCCTGAGTTGAAGAAACAGATACACTTGAATCACAGCCAGAGTTGAAGAAACAGATACACTTGAATCACAGCCAGAGTTGAAGAAACAGATACACTTGAATCACAGCCTGAGTTGAAGAAACAGATACACTTGAATCAGAGCCTGAGTTGAAGAAACAGATACACTTGAATCAGAGCCTGAGTTGAAGAAACCGATACACTTGAATCACAGCCAGAGTTGAAGAAACAGATACACTTGAATCACAGCCTGAGTTGAAGAAACAGATACACTTGAATCACAGCCAGAGTTGAAGAAACAGATACGCTTGAATCACAGCCAGAGTTGAAGAAACAGATACGCTTGAATCACAGCCTGATTGAAGAAACAGATACACTTGAATCACAGCCTGAGTTGAAGAAACAGATACACTTGAATCAGAGCCTGAGTTGAAGAAACCGATACACTTGAATCACAGCCAGAGTTGAAGAAACAGATACACTTGAATCACAGCCTGAGTTGAAGAAACAGATACACTTGAATCACAGCCAGAGTTGAAGAAACAGATACGCTTGAATCACAGCCAGAGTTGAAGAAACAGATACACTTGAATCACAGCCAGAGTTGAAGAAACAGATACGCTTGAATCACAGCCAGAGTTGAAGAAACAGATACACTTGAATCACAGCCTGAGTTGAAGAAACAGATACACTTGAATCACAGCCAGAGTTGAAGAAACAGATACACTTGAATCACAGCCAGAGTTGAAGAAACAGATACACTTGAATCACAGCCAGAGTTGAAGAAACAGATACGCTTGAATCACAGCCTGAGTTGAAGAAACAGATACACTTGAATCAGAGCCTGAGTTGAAGAAACAGATACACTTGAATCACAGCCAGAGTTGAAGAAACAGATACACTTGAATCACAGCCAGAGTTGAAGAAACAGATACACTTGAATCACAGCCTGAGTTGAAGAAACAGATACACTTGAATCACAGCCTGAGTTGAAGAAACAGATACACTTGAATCACAGCCTGAGTTGAAGAAACAGATACACTTGAATCACAGCCAGAGTTGAAGAAACAGATACACTTGAATCACAGCCTGAGTTGAAGAAACAGATACACTTGAATCACAGCCAGAGTTGAAGAAACAGATACACTTGAATCACAGCCTGAGTTGAAGAAACAGATACACTTGAATCACAGCCTGAGTTGAAGAAACAGATACACCTGAATCACAGCCAGAGTTGAAGAAACAGATACACTTGAATCACAGCCTGAGTTGAAGAAACAGATACACTTGAATCACAGCCTGAGTTGAAGAAACAGATACGCTTGAATCACAGCCTGAGTTGAAGAAACAGATACGCTTGAATCACAGCCAGAGTTGAAGAAACAGATACACTTGAATCACAGCCTGAGTTGAAGAAACAGATACACTTGAATCACAGCCTGAGTTGAAGAAACAGATACGCTTGAATCACAGCCTGAGTTGAAGAAACAGATACGCTTGAATCACAGCCTGAGTTGAAGAAACAGATACGCTTGAATCAGAGCCTGAGTTGAAGAAACAGATACACTTGAATCACAGCCTGAGTTGAAGAAACAGATACACTTGAATCACAGCCTGAGTTGAAGAAACAGATACACTTGAATCACAGCCTGAGTTGAAGAAACAGATACGCTTGAATCAGAGCCTGAGTTGAAGAAACAGATACGCTTGAATCAGAGCCTGAGTTGAAGAAACAGATACGCTTGAATCACAGCCTGATCCTAAGCAGAAATATCAGGATTTCGGGTTTGGTTTAGGTTAGTTTCTTACAACCTTTATGAATTAATACCAAAGTCATCTTTGTTAAAAAACAGTAGTGGTGTTATCTCATCCATAACTTTTCATACCTTTCCCAAGGGTACAAGTCCAAAAGTCAACGTAATATTGAGACTGGAGTTTGAACTCGCTAACTTCATTATCACATTCCTACATGTTAACCACTATACCACAATAACCCCCTTCCCATATTTGGCAGTAACTCTTTGATTCTTGACAGAAGTGCCAATCCATACATAAATAATCCCATCATTTTGACAGAAATTTTTCTAGTTTTTGTATAAACAGACACTTTAGTTTCATGTAAAAACAACACAAATTGAAATATTTGTCCAGCTTGTACACTTACCCTGAAGCATAGTTTAAATTCACAATTATCTTTTACCAACACTCATTCTAACATAAAAAGAAAAATATCCATTTTTAGGCTTAGTAAATAGTGTCCTATGGTATCAGACGACGAGAGATAGAATCATTAAATAAATGTCTGTGTATATTTATAGACAAGGTTATTTGGTCAGACCTGGGCTTTTAAAATTAGAAGAAAAGTTTTGTTAACTCTACTTTTGACAGCAGATAAAGAGAAAAATGAGAGAACAACAACAGGGTATGGCAAAAATACCTCTCGTATGTGTGGTATAAGTGAACTTAAGCAAGTGGCAATGGTAGCTCCTTCTAGCTAATATCTAACCATTAGTTTTTTTGGATACAATCAGTTATGATCATGGTTTGAACCAGAGCACACTGTGCATTTGCTACTGAAACATTTTTTTTTAAATAGCAGTATTAACTTTTTATCTAAGATAGCATCATTCTGATGTAATATGAAATGAGCAGAGAAAGCTCTCTGTGTAGCAATTACAGATTCACTATACTTAAGGTTTAACAAGAAACCTATGGTGTACACCAGTTCAAGCTATGATTGTAACTAATCATTTCCTAAAAAGAATGGTAAGATATAAGATGGAGCTACTATTAGCACTTGCCTAAGTTTAATTGCCCTACACAGGTGACAGTTTAAAACATGGGAAGTATTTCTGTCATACTCTGTAGATGGGATAATAACCATGTTAAGATATTAGCTACATGGAGCTACTGTTACCATTTGCCTAAGTTCAATTGCACTACACAGGTGACAGTTTAAAACGTGGAAAGTATTTCTGTCGCACTCTGTCAATGGGATAATAACCATAGTAAGACATTAGCTAGATAGAGCTACCATTACCACTTGCCTAAGTTCAATTGCACTACACAGGTGACATACTTACCACATTTCAAACATGTGGGAAGTATTTCTGTTGCACTATATATAAAAACAAACAGAGAGAGAGAGAGGGGGGAAAATATTTGTTTTTTGCTGAATACGACAGTAAATAATCATTTAGTTAAAACATTTGCTGAAGATAATACTGAAGAATTTTTCATCTAGGTTTAATTATACAGTAAACAACCATATCTAATATCAAAATCTAAAATTTCAAATTGAAAATTAATCCTTTATTAAAGCATAAGAAAATAACTCTAGATAAGTATCAATTCTCCCAAAAGTTAGATATTAAACCTAAAAGCAGGATTGACTCATCAAAATCTAGAGAGCATATGAGATAATAAAAATATGTCATTTATCAAGCTAATGATCAAAATATTCCTCAATAAGGAGGCTTACATACAGTCTATATGACTAGAGAAGCACTTAGTATAATGGTTATCATTATAGGAAATAGAATTAGCAATCTGAGTTGAAAACCTTGACAAGACTATATGCGTTTCAATTTGTGTTGATGCCCTAAGCAAAGCATCAATCTATCTGTTGCCCCACCCCTCTTCCGGCTATGGGTAAATAATAGGACAGGCTGGTTCTTCTGCCTTAATTAGGCAACCAATATAGGAGAAAGAAAACTGATTCCAAACCAGCTTTACTCTGCTTTAAAATTGACCTTGTGTCATGTCCTGCCTAGGGCACAGGGGTTGGGTAAATACATAAATCTAGACATTCTTATACAAAAGAACACATCAAGTCAAAGCAATACTTTACTTGTAAAGATTATATTAATTCATTTATTTGATAATTCTTAATTTCTAAGGCTAATTTAGAATACCAAGTAGCACCAATTTCAAAGCTGAAACAGCTCTTAAAGATTACATTACAAGTTTTCACCAGTCTTTTTCTATTTGTTTTAAAAAGAAAAAAGTTCCGAAAGGTCGTAATCCCTCCCTGCATCCTTCAAAAGGACAGATGTATAAAAAATAATAAGTTTTAAAAAACAGGAAGCATATTCACACTCAACTCACTAAGAAATTTAAAACTATCATTTTGTGGATGGTGTTGAGAAGATTAAATAAGATTTCCAAAAATGTCAAGAATCAGTATCACTTGGTTCAATCTCACACAGAGTCAAAGACAAGATTTCTTATATGATCTTCTGTGATGAAAAGCGGCTTGAATATGATTAGTGGTGCACCAGAAAAACATTTTTGAGGATCTGGAAACAAATATAACCCCAATTCCAAGTTAGATTTATGAGGAGGGGGCAGTAGCTATTCCACAGCACTAAAAGGTCATAGGAT
Source organism: Sepioteuthis lessoniana (assembly GCA_963585895.1). NCBI lineage: Eukaryota > Metazoa > Mollusca > Cephalopoda > Myopsida > Loliginidae > Sepioteuthis > Sepioteuthis lessoniana. Next base: position 129,482,083 of record OY757907.1, read on the forward strand.
CAGAGTCAATTCCTGAAGCCTGAAGTTCTCTATAAAATGAAATGCCAACAGAACTAAGTTTTTTTTTGCCCCCACCTACTACTGCTGTATTAAAAATAAATGTTCTTGCAGCTTTAAGTCTCGCCCACTTCTAGACTCGTATCTATCACTGCAAATTTCAGTCTCTATAATTGCAACTCAGCTCTCCTGGATAAGCATTCTCTTTTCATACTGAGAGAAATTATGAATCTCCAATATACATCTCAGATAAAAATGTTGCCTCCTTCTCTGGAGAGTTTTTCATAATTGCAGTTGCCAAACTATACACTGCCAACTCCATATCTCTTTAGAAACTGACAAGTAAGTCCTTAATTTTCACTTTTTCTGTTACAGTCACATCCACCCCCATCCCTTTTTCCACCTGATGCTCCACTGCAAGGGAATGACCTTGACTTCTCCAGATGAATCTGAGGGGTCATCAGGTACACTTGAGTCAGGCTCTGAATCATCTGCTTGTGGTCAATCATCAGGCACACTTGATTTATTCTCAATCATTTTCTCACCTCACAAAGTTATACCATTGTGGTCACTCATCATCATACCGAACCCAAAATAGGGATAAAGATCCTTCACATGGATTGGCACCCCTACTGACCAAGACCAAGTGTGAACTATTGATTTTAGTCACTCTTCCCATCCCTAATTTTAATGCACATCAGCTATGTGGAGCCTTTACTCTGATGAGATCCTCCACTTCATATTCTCCATGCAGCTTTTCATGCTTAGATGGAGACACAGCATCACCACCCATCATCCATACTTGGTAAGTATATATCATGCTGGGTGCAGCACCTAAGATTGAAACATTGTTCTTTGATGCTACATGGTATCAGTACCATTATAGAATATTATTTTCTGGTAGTGATTCTTTTGATATTCCCATGGCATCTTTCCAATATACCATTCCCTGCTGGTACATCTGGACAACAAAATGGAAGTCAGACATCTCATTCATGCATAAACTTCAAAATGTGACATCATTGTCAGTGAGCAGCAAAGTTGGCTGGACTTGTTCATAAAACAGCAATTCCAGTTGGCAAATAATATATGCAGTGTCTTACCAAAGTTACAGTCACCAGATTGAAAAGTGAGTGGGACCACACTCTAAGAGATAAGTAATGTATATCACCATAATGACTGATATCCATTCCCAACCTAATCCAAGCATTACTCCCATTCAGTCTTCCTTTCTTCCAACACACTGATGCCAGGTCTATAGATTGGCATACCTTACATTCATTGACTACTGCCTTGACAACCATCTATGACGCTGAAGACTCAATCCACCTTGCAAAGTACAAAGTCCACTTCACACTAACATGCACACTTTATCTATGGTAATGATTTGACAGGAAACCAACTTGTCTATAGAAGCAGCACATACAGGCTATTATACTGGATTTAACTTCTTTCTTTATCACATCAAGCCATTTCTGTGCCACCCAGGTTAGGTTTTCAACTCTGTTTTGGTTAGACTTAACTATCTATCAAGAAACCATATCGTCTGTCTCATTAAAAAATAAACACCTGGTAGTGAATGTTCAATTTTGGAGATCTGGGGTGTGTGAAGTACTCCTTCATTGCTATTACTCCCAGGTCCACTCTGACTTGGAGTGGTCATACCATCTATGGGTCAAATAGAACTGCTTAACCATTTAACTGTGAGCAAACAAATGACTGGTGTTAAACTGAATTGTTAGTGTTACATAGCAATACTTTAAACCATTTAACTATGTACAAACAAATGAGTTATGTTGAATAGCAATACTTGAAACCCTTTAACTGTGTGCCTAAACAGAATTATTGGTATTACACAGCAATACTGGGAACCATTTAACTGTATCCAAATAAAGTTATTAGTGTGGCATACTTGAAACTATTTAACTGTGTGCAAAAATGAATTATTGGTATTACATAACTGTTATGGGGACATATCCTACCATACCCCAAAGATGGACTCGTCCAACCTAAACATATTCTCTGAGCTAGCTCGCTTGGGGAAGACAACTTCTCGTTTTCTTACAAGACATTTGACAGACAGACTGCAAGCCGAGAACGGCTAGTACTTCTTTTGGATGACTTCCTTTTTTCTGCTAATACAATAACATTCACCTATCACCCATTGTTTGAATTGTTCTTCCACCGGTCTTATCTGAAGACCACAACAATAACAATACTTGTAACCATTTGACAGTGTGCAAATAAATGAACAGTTTTGAATAGAATTATTAGAGTTAAATAGCAAAACTTGAAACCATGTGAGCAAACAATAGCAATACTTAATAGTATGGAAACAAATTAGCTCAAACTTATTTTTAAATAAAATCACCTACAAACTATTGACTTACAAATCATATAGGTAAAATCATTTAACTGTGTGCAAATAAATGACTGATGTAAAAGTAAACTGTACAATAAAATGTTTACAAATCATGTCTTTTATATATATATATATATATATATATGTGTGTGTGTGTGTGTGTGTGTGTGTGTGTGTGTGAATAAACAACATTGAATAACCTACAAGGGATGACGTACCATAAAACCCAACCTACCAATGAAAAACCAAATAACAGTGCAAAAAAAAATGACTATAGACAAACAAAAATCTTTTTTTTTAAATCCAATAGTACATTGAAAATAGAGTAATGATTACAACTAAACATTTACAAATAAATCAAATTCCAGAATTAAATGATCCATAAGGAGTTGATATACCATTAAACAAATAAAACAAACCAAATCAAGCCACTTGTGGCCAAAAACTCATATCAACCCACATATTAAATTTGCACCCATTTATTCACCAAGCAATTCTCAGAAGATCATCCAGACAAACCCTACTGATGGTATCCATTATGTTCCACTTAAAGAGAGCATCATCCACTTCATCATCCCAGCTAGACATATGCAGATTTACATGTTTGATGAACATCATCGCTATGCAGAGCAAACAGCATACAAGTGTCAAGTGAGTTTCCTCTCATAAAGAATACAATACATTATGCTTATATTTTGTCTATATATATATATATATATATATATATATATGTTTATGATAAATCATTATTAATACATTCATTTCCAAGAAAGGAAATTAATGAAATCTATCAGGTACTTTTTCTTATTGTACAAGTTATATATTCTTAACCTTTAATAATTCACATAAGTCTTGATACAGATACAAATAAAAAGCAACCATTTATACAAAAGTCATCTTAAAGTAACAATTTTTACAACAACATAAAATAGCCATATTAGTTCCAATAGCAGTTCTCTAAAAAAGAAATCTGTTTTCTTAAGCTAACAACTTTACTATCATAATAAAAACACAAAAGAAAAAAAAAACAACACCAATTACTTCATTATTAATTGCTCCACACAATAAGAAAGCAATTTGATGTAAATATACAAAAGGAAAAAAAGACAAAGGAGGGGAGAACATACACCTAATAACACATATGCTTCAGAAATAAAATTGTTGATAAATATGCTTTAATTTAAAGGTTAATTTCTATTCATTTATTTTTTATTTTTCTTCAAATAGAGTAACAAAAAAGCAGACATTTTTGCTAGGAAGTTTCCTAGACTTGAAACTTTTAAATAGCAATCAATGTCACACAAAGTAATTATTTCATAAACCATATTCCAATAACTTTTATGACAAATTAAAATTGACATTACAGATCAGAGCAAAAATGTGAATATGTTCCAACAGAGTTTATATATATATATATATTAGTTTTTATATATATCTAATAGCATAGATGGTTGTCTGTGACCACAGGTTTCATGCCGTCTTCTTGTGACTATCGAAATAAGATGGTATGAAACTAGTGGTCACAAACAAGCATCCATGGTATTAAATATATATAAAAACTAATGTATATTTATTTATTATAACATAATAGCTCAATCACAAATATTGAGCACTCTCCAAATTTTGCCACATTTGGTCTACCCAGGTTCAGAGCATAACATTTCATAGAACAGTAAAGGTTATTTTTTTGCTTGTTTTTTATTAATTTGAATAACTAGATGAAGTGAGAGGTAACAGATTTAAAACATATTCCAAAAAAGTATTTTCTAAAATAAAAACAAGCTTTTCAAATTGGAAAAATGTTACAACAAATGTTGTATGATTCAAGGCAAATTTTCTGCAAGAAGAGGCATTACATTTCAAAAATTTATTTTTTTTATCATATTTGATCTCAAAAGACCAAAGGACAAGGTTTATGAAAATCCTGAAATTTTTCAAAGTTAGGATACTCAAAAGATACCCATAACTCAGCTCCTAGTAGTTAAAGTGACTAGAAAACAATTTCATTTTCATCACCAGGCAATTCTAGCAATACATAATCATAGAAAGGTTTATGCTAAAATGTCCAATTTATTTAGTTAAACTAACCATTAAACTAATGGCATATCAACCCTTGATGGTTATTTAATACCAAATCCTATTTATAAATATATGAATAGTTTGTAGTTTGTTTCCTATTTATACTTATATGAATAGTTTGTAGGTAACTTTATTTTTAAATGAGTTTAAGCTCATTTGTTTGCACACAGTTAAATGGTTTCAAGAATAGTAAATAATTAAACAATTTTATTTGATTCATAGATGGAACCCTAACAAGTACTACTACTCCAGGTCAGAGTGAATCTGGCAGTAATGGCAATGAAGGGACAATCCATATTCTCTAAAGCTCCAAGATAGTTTAATGTCATATCCAGGATACTCCTTGAGGTGTGGAGTCTTACCCCTCTGCAGGGATGCAGTTGGGGTTTTCTATAGTCACAGCTGACTGGGTTGGAGAGAGAGTGGGAGGAGATTTGAATGGAGGATGAAATACAATTAGAGTAAATGGATTTGAAAAGAAAAAATGCTTAAAAATTACTGTTGCTCTATTTATTGAAGGATAAAACTAAGAAATACTGTAACAGATAAAAAAAATGCAGAAGGTGGGGGGCTACATTATATACAGGTGTAATAGTTTGGTCATTTTGTTAAATTACCACAAGAAAATAACAGCAAGGTTCAATGGCTCAATTCTTATGAGGCAGCAACCTATGCTTACAATTGCCAACCTGGATATACAATTGCTTTTCCTTGGCCAGAATGACCTGTAATATTAATATACTTCTTGTAAATGGTCACCTTGTATATATATAGCTGTTGGATACTTTTTTGTATCAGAAACCCCCATCATTCCCCATCAAAGCTATCCAAGTTCAAAATTTATTAGCTTATAAAATGTAATGAATAAAGAAGACACAATTCATTAAAACTAAGACAGTATGACTTTTTTTATTAAATTTACTCTTGATATATTTTTTCTTTTTACAAAAGTCAGGTTTAATTATTAAGTGCAGGTCATACAGATGAATAATTATCTTGAAGCTCATTACC